>JADRCH010011199.1:0-22909 GCA_019843965.1 Rhynchomys soricoides
TTATATTATAATCTCGAATATATATATATATATATACATATACATATATACATATGTATATATGTATATGTATATATATATATCCTCAGAAAGGAGTCATTGGAGATTAGGCTGCACCAATCATGCAGGGTCCCACAGGACCAATGGCAGAGTGTGTGCATCTCATGACTTCATAGATCTGCCACACAAAGTTGCTTCAGGAGACTAAGGGATCCACTATATGTTACCTTCATGGGACTCTCCTGCCACAAGACAGAAAAAGAAAAACAGCTAAGAAGAGAACAGGAAGTAGAAGACACTTCCCCAGATCTCAAGAATCCAGATCTCAGGATCTCAAGCTGTGTTCTGGGCCAGACTCAGCACTTGTAGGCCCTGCTGGCTGTAACTCTTCTCAGTGACTACTCACGAGAGAGCAGCTCCATCTGGAGCTTCAGAAAGAAAAATTCAAAACAAGGTGCTGAGTGTAAGAATTTATGTCTCATCAACTCTCCATTCTCTATTGAGATAAATGTCTTTATCTCTACTCACGCAAAGATCTGGTCTATACCACTGGTTTGAAACTTGTATAAAATTTAAAAGCCCTTTCCCAAAGATCTCATTCCAGAAACCCAAAGCCAAGTAAAATATGCAATTACTTCCAAGATGAATGGCTCTCCTGGCAAGCATTCCCACACTGCAGCTGTATGTCAGGATTCCTAGTCTCAGTGCATTCATCAACTTTTAAGTTGGAACTTCTTGTCTGAAGAAGCACCTCTGAAATTCAAAAGAAAAAACTTATCTCCCTCAGATGTAGAATGAAACAATGGAGTTGGATGTAAGAACTTTAAAATCAAGAGAGTACTTCTTTTAGCCCTTAAAGTGTCCTGCCACCAAAAGGAGGTGCTATTCCTTAAGCTGGGAACCACCACCATCTTTGCAAGGAAGCTCCTGAAGTTTGGGTTTTAATTGTCACTTAATTGTAAGCTCTTGGACGCTATGTCAATTTCCTGAGTCTGGATTTCCTTGTCTTTGCTGAAGATGTTTAACAATGATCCCTTCCTTTTTGCTTAGTAATAACAGTAGTAACCACAGAACCCAGCTCATCTGAGAGGTCACAGACCTCTTACTACCCAATAAATTGATATTTTTCTGCTGGGGAAAATCTTAGCTGGTTCAAATGTATTCAATAATCTGGTGTGTCATGATTCTCACTGGACTCTGATTCATTTTCACGCACAACCTGTGGGGGCTCCCATCTGGTAATGCTCAAGAAAGCTTATGAGAGAGAATGGTAATCAACCAACTAGTCGTTGAGACTCACTCTTTAGCATACACACAGTAATACTCATTCACTTCTTTAACAAGCTTTAAGAACAGCATACTTCGCACGTATCAAATTAAAGAGAATAATAATAGCTTGACACTTACTCTGTAGCCACACTCCTAAGTTCCTTCGCCATCTTCCGTGGGAAATACCCTGGCAGACAGTCCTAAGCTTCTATGAATTTTTAATTTTGCTGTCCTTTTTCTACTTCAATTTGACCCTGGATAGCTATGCACATATAAATTCCATGCACTTTATCCCCCCCCCCCATCTCTAAAGTCTAGACTTCCTTCCTGTAATATTTCTAAAGGGTTGGTAAACATTTCTATGGCAAAAAAAAAAATCACACAATGAGATAGAATGTGTTGTGAGGCTAAGCATGGTCTTCTGACTGTCAGAACTCTCAGATCTTCCTCATCCTGTGAGCATGGTCATTAAAGACCTAGAGGAATTCCTAGCTCAGGTACCTGGGGTGTGGCTTAGACTCCACAGGCTTTTCTTCAACTAAAAAGAACTTGAATGTAGGTTCCAAAAATGTTGTAGTGAAATTCACAGACATGTACATACCACACACACATATACATACAGGTACACACACATGCACATAAACATACACATGTGAATACATGTACTCACACACATGTACACATGCACACAACATACATAACATATACACACATGTTTATACACAGTTATATATACACATGTTTATATATACATACACATGTACATACACATATAACATGTTTATAACATGCATACATGGTTGGTTGGTTGGTTGGTTGGTTGGTTGGTTTTTTGAGACAGGGTTTCTCTGTGTAGCCCTGGCTGTCCTGGAACTCACTCTGTAGACCAGGCTGGCCTTGAACTCAGAAATCCTCCTGCCTCTGCCTCCTGAGTGCTGGGATTAAAGGCATGCACCACCTCTGCCCGGCTGTGTACAGATTTATAAACACACACATACAACCTTTCTACTTTATCATCTAAGAACTGACATTCTGTGCTACATATGTTAAGTGAAATGAACTAGTCACAAAAGGCCACATCTGGTCTGGTTCTACTTCCGTGAAATATCCAAAATAGGTACATCCATAGACAAACAATGGACTAGTCATGGGCTATGGAAGTGGAAAATAGAACTGAATGGTCAGTAAATGCAGGTATCATTTGGAGGTGACAAAAGTATTTGGAGCTGGGGGTACTAGTGTACAAACTGAATGTTCAGTAAATGCAGGTATCATTTGGAGATGACAAAAGTATTTGGAGCTGGGGGTACTAGTGTACAAAGCTGTAAGTGGGCACTATTCTTGTGTTCTTGAAGAAACTTGACTTAGAAACCCTCAGTGTTTTTTTTTTAATTCACCTGTCAAGGTGGGTCTCATATAACCTTCCATTAAGCCTTCTCAAAGACTCCTGCCACAGATTGCATTTTCACACTGACTCCTCACTGCTAGACTAATAATCCCCTCCTTTTTTCTATTTTTATCAAAATGTACCTGTATTATACCAGCAAGATGGCTCAGCAAGTAAAACCACTAGGCATCAAGCTTACTGTTAATTTCAACTGCTAGGACCCAATAGAAGAAGGAGAGAATCAACTCCCACAAATTGTTCTCTGACCTCACTTATTCACAGTGCCAAGTGTATGCACGCATGCACACACACACATGCACACACATACATGCATACATACACATGCAAACACACACACACAAATCTAATCAGTTTTTAAACTTATCTATTTTGATCATTCTCCTAGTAAGAGCAGTATTTTGAGACACAAACAGTAGGGAAAGAAATCAGAAAAGTAGGTGAATGTCTGCCTGAGTTTGGTCCATTCTAAGCATTAATTTCCACATCTGTAAAACAAATTATTGAACATGCTTAGATGGGGATAAAAAACTCAAAACCTCTAAAGAAATCAATGTGATTCAACTGACAGAGCAAACCTATTTGTCAAGAGTCCTGCTGTCTAGTAATAAATTCTGTTAATGAATTAGTGATGCTTGTGTTTGCACCATGGGCCTTCAAAGTTCTAAAGAAAAAACCTCAAACAAGAATCTCAGCCTGTTGGCAAGATGTGCATATTGTGAAGGGATGAAAGCATGCTGGGAAATGGCTTATAGAGATGCCTCAGATGAACTTTCCATGGAAATCCATGTGAATAAGGACAGCTGTGGTCCACACAGAACCTTCTATTCAGAAACAGGAGTCCCCACAACAACCACCATTGTACAAAGAAATCTGGAGGAAAAAGAGGTAGACACGTGAAATCTGTCCATCCCACCTAGATACTATAGGTGGGGATAGTTCAAGTTACTACCACATTTAAAGAAAGCCAGAGCAGAAGTAAGTGACCATCGCCTACAAAATCTTTCTTTTCATGCCAAGGAGGGAAGATGAGAGTGGATGGGTGGGTGGGTTGGAGAATATCCCCATAGTGGCAGGGGGAGGATGGAGGGAATGGGGAGGTTCCAAAGGGGAGATCTGGAAAGGGGAAAACATTTGAAATGTAAATAAAATATGAAAAAAAAAGAAATATGACCATGCTGAATAATCTCACATTGAACTGTGAAAATAAAGCTAAAGAATCACAATCCAATAGCTTGCAAACCCTAAGACATTTTCTATGTTCCTATGTCTAGAGAAAAAAATAAAATGACATATTATCTCTCTAAAAAAAAAAATCTTTCTTTTCACAGAAGGAAATGTAAAGCTTCTTGGTCAGGTCCCTCGGTTGCAGAACTCAGACCCTTCTAGACAATGGTGCTACTCACATCATATCCTGTGACCTTTTTAGGACTCAATACAGCATCCCATCTACCTAACTTACTTACCCAAGACTTTGTCTTCACAAAAGATCAAAAAAGCCACAAGCCAGTGATGTACTGTTCGGCTTCACATGACTCTAACTGAAAGGAACAGTCAGACATGGCTGCATCTTCAACTGCTTCCCATGTTTCATTTGTTTATTGTCTGTTCTTCATTCAACACATTGCCTTGGTGTGCACCTAGTACACAGCAGACACCGTTCTCAGTCCTTAGTATGCCGAGATCATGCACACACTTCTCCTCCAGGAATCATCAGTTACAAAGAATACTAAATAATCCCAACACTGTGTTGCTTTAACAGATTTACTTGCCAAAACCATGGCGATGTAAGATGGAGCAAGAAGGATTTCTTTTGTTTATTTATTCATCCAGCAATGACAATGACAGGAACCTAGCATCCAAGTTAAAAGAGAAGCAGCAATTCTAGGTGAAGGCAGAAGAGAAAGGCTCTTCTTATAGAGGAAGCATAAGAGCACGCCCAATCTGCTATCCAGTTTCACAAAATACAAAGGAAAAAATACTGTTCTATCTCTTGTATAATTCTAACTGGAATAACTGGAAAGGTAGGACTGAATCTTCAAAAATGGGAAGACCAAAGTCTGTAACGTTCCAAAAACAGCATTTGGAACTAGAGCGTAGTTTGCTCAAGAAGATAGACAAGAGATTGTTCCCATCATCAATTGCTATATACCAAATAATCCCTGAAACTCAGAGACTTCAAGCAACAATTGTTCCACTACAAACAATGACTTGTGGATTAGGAAACAGGGCTCAACTAAGAGATTCTTATGTTCCAAGTGGCATGATACTGTCAACTCATTGATGGTCACCTGGTTAATAAACTATAGATAACTTCATCCACAAGCCTGACATATTGGCAATGGTCAACTAAAAATTAAAAACTGACCATAGAAGCTAAGGAGAGAGCTTAGTCAGCAAAGTACTTGCCATATAAACATAAAGACCTGAGTTCAAGTCCCAGTACCCATGTAAAAAACAAACAACAACAAAATCATGGTGGCTTGTACTCATAACTGTGGCCCTGAAGAGGCAGGAGACATGCTGATCCCTGAAGCTCACTAGCTGGCCAGCCTGACCTAGTCACAAGCTCCATGTCCTAGTGAGAGACCCTGTCCAAAAACAAAGTAGATGTCCTTTGAAGAAGGTCACCCAAAGGTGACCTCTAGCTTCCACATGCACACATCCACATCCACCATGCCCACGTGTGTGTACAGACGTGAACATGAACACACATTCTCTTCCACAAACACACAATAACTGAGCACAAATGTAAGTATTGGTAGTTTCCATAGCACAGTGAGAATTTTATGTGACCCCCAGAGCCAGCAGCTGGGGTTGGCAAGAATTGAAAAAGATAGGAAATGAAAGATGATAAAGGCCTGGGGCCTGAAGCTGACAAAGTATCACCTGTACCACATTTCACTGGTGAAAATCAGTCCCAAAACCTATCCTGAAACAGGAGTGACCTATAGCCTGCCTCCTCTAGGGAAAGCCATCAAAGAATCACTGCTGTCTCTAAATCACTTGGGAGGAGAAATCCAGGCCAATTAAGAAGGGCCTTGGGGACTATTCTGTTTTGTGTTTTATCCTGTTTGCATTTTTTTAACTTTTATATTCCCTAAGCAGGCAAGTTGATCAAATTGTTTAAGGAAACTCACTCCTGAAGCATAGCGGAGAATTAATGATAGCAGAGTCTGTTAATCAAAAGACGAGTGAAGAAGCTGAGTCCAGCTGAGCACATGGATTCCTAATTTGTAAGCTAAGGCAGGGACATAGCAGCCAGGGTCAGGGGAGACTGGCTATTGGCTACACATCCAGCTGTGTTTAATATGCATAGTTTATGAATAAAACTTGGTGAAGACTTGGAATAGAAAGGATGGAGAGAGGAAAAGGAGATGTTGCAGATACCCCTCGGTCTCTAGCTTGGGAGATTAAGTGCATGATGCCTCTTGCACTATACAGTGGAGATTTTCAACTTCTGACAGTTTATAATTTCAAAGAGTTGACGTGCCCGTATGTTTACTGCTCTGACCACAGCTCTGTGCTCTTGCAAAACCCTGACTTTCCATCCTTTCCACCTTCTGTTCACAACCAATCCCTTTCCTTGCCTATAGTTCTGAAACTCTGCCAGGCTCCTCTCCCTGCTCAAGGGAACTCAGCATGGTCCCTTATTCATACACAGTGTAGAGCTGCAGTTTTTCATCTCTAAGTTCAAAAGGTGTTCAAGGGCCGCTGCATATGAATTGGTCCACTTTCTGGTAGCCATTCCCGGGAATTCAATTCAGGTGACTTGATTGGCTGCCAGGCTTGGAAACAGCTATGATAAATGACTGATTTCACTAGGTAAGGATGTTAGGTAATTGAACTTGAAAAGGGCCCTCCTGGAACCTGAGCCATCCCTGCCCCGGTGCTTCTAAACAACCTCTGGTAACACAATGCATCTGAAAGCAGAGGGCATGGGGTCTGATGGGAAACAGGATGCTAAGTTGGTTCCTTTCTGGTCTTTGACTGTGATCTTTTATCAGAGGCACATATGTTTTCAATACCATCACATGTGGCTGCAGTTAGATCAGGAAACAAATTCCCTGCTAGTCTAAAGGTTTGGCTTCCCTTTCACGCCCACCGAGCATCAGTTTCTAACCTCTGCTGGGGAGACCCCAGAGAAATAATGAATCAGCCTTCCCATTTGCAGCCCTCCCATGGCTTGGGTCACAAGAAGTACATTCACTGAGTGTAACAAATGACATAGCAATAGCCTGGTCACTGTCACCCCTCTCCAGCCACAGTCACACCTGAGGTCAGCCAGACCCAGCTAGTTAGTGCCACTACCCACTCCCACAGTGACTCTAAGGAGAAACCCTTCCCTTTACCGCCTGTCCCTGGGGCTTTTTTATAGGCCTGCTGGATAACTTACTGCCACAGTAAGGTCTACTCAAATGAGTATAGTGGGCAAATTCACAGAGAACCTAAAACTGAACACGGCTTTATTTTCCAAGCAGCAGGCTCCGTTTGCTTGAGCTGAATGAATGGTCCCTAGATGCTATTGAAGCTAACACATCCAAACCCAGACCATGACTGAATTTAATACAGGTATCATGAGTCTGAATTGTCAAAATAGTGGGGTGGATTTAAAGGTACATGGGGAATGCTGTTTGGTTTTGCCTTCCCTGTGTGACTACCTGCCTAATCGTAATTCAAGGAACAATCAAAGCAATAAGCGAGGGATCTGGCTCAGTAAAGTGTTTGCTGGGAAGGTAGAAAGAGCTGAGCTCCACCCTGTCCTCCCAGAATCAGAGAGGTAGAGCCAGGCAGATTCCTGGAGCTTGCTGTCCAGTAAGTCTAGCTAATATGAGAGGTCACAGCCACTCAGGAACCTTATTTGGAAAAACAAAGTGAGGAACAAAACCCAAGGTGGTTTTGGCCTCTGGATGCATGAGCAGGTGCAGAGATCCAAGGCCAGGTCCAGCAGTTTCTCTGTCTTAGCTCCTGTTACACTACCCAACATCCTAAAGTCCACTCTAACCAGGTAGTCAGTGGTGTAGGAAGAAGACACTCAGAAGTCCCAATGCCTATTGTTATGTTTTCTTTAAATAAAGAATATAAGACACATTTGATAATGTGCTATTGAAGAATGAACTATGCCCAGCACTTCTTTATCTGGTTCTCTGTCAGGTTCAAGAGCCCATGGATGCTCCATTGATATGTACACTCACAATCCCACCTCCATGCTGGGGAAAAGAAGCCCTATGTGCCAGTAACTGGGGTAGCTGTTGAGATCACTGTCACAGAGAGTTTGAATAACCCACCAAGGCCATGGGGCTTGAGGGCAGCTGAGCCAGCATTCAAGCTAGGCCTTCCTGTTCCCCAGCCAAGACCTCAGCCTCCTGACCTGGGGAAATGGCCTCCTAACTAACTGACCTTCTGGCCTTTGGTCTTGTCTTTCTCAATTCCACTAACTTCATTCTTTACACTAAAAATAGAATGACTTTCTAGGTCTTCTGGGGAGGGTGTTGTTGCTGTTTTACATTTTAAAATACAACTACATCACTTCTCTCCTTCCCTTTTCTCCCTCCACCTCCTTCCATGTCTCCTACTTTCAAAACGATAGCCTCTTTTTCTCTGATTATTGTTGTTATACACACAGGTACAAATATGTAAGTACCACCTGCTGAGCCCATTTCTGTTGGTTGTGTGTATGTGGTTTCAGTACTGACCTCCATACTGATTTTTCGTGGATAACAAACCAGAAGTCTCATCCCTGGGAGAAGCTAACTCCCCCTCTCTTGACAGTCATTAGTTGCCTGTTTGTCTAGTGATGGGATCCTCTGAGAGTGTCCCCCTTCTGTGTTAGCATGTCTGATAATACTGTCATTGTTATGGCCTTGTTTATGCAGTAATTTATAAGAGATGCAGGCTTTCAGCAGGCTTGAAGGTATTCTGGATCTTACAATATTTCCATGACCACTTCTACCATGTCTCTGGAGCCACAGATGCAGGAGCTATGCTGCAGATGTATCACTGGGACTGGATCCCACACAATCCATTGATTTTTGCATTGTGTCCAGTTGTGGTCTTCTGCAATGGTTTCCAGTTGCTGTAGAGATAAGCTACTTTGGAGAGTGGCAAGCACTACACTTATCATTGGTATGAAGAAAAGATTCTTCATGCTGTTAAACAATTATACTGGTCTAGCAAAGTGGTAGTAGCAGATTCTCTTCTTAGATACATGCCTCCACTAACTCCTGATATTTGACTAGGTTGCCAGTACTAGACACAATTTCTGTCCTGTTAAGTGGATCTTAATTACACTAACACAGCTTCTGGTTACCATGAACATGTGAGAGTCAATGATGGGTATTTATATACCCATCTTTCATGGATCTCTTGCCATGCTGATCATTGTGGGGGTCAAGGGTGTCACAGTTTCAAATCTTAGAAGAAAGAGATAGACACAGACACTAGAGAATAGAAAGATATCATATGTTCATGGATCAACAGGAGTAATAATGTAAAGTGACCATTATGCCAAAAGCAATTTACAGATATAATGTATTCTCAATCAAAACAATAACAACATTCTTCACATAAATAGAAAAAAAATCCAAAATTCATATGTAATAAGAAATAGCCCTGCTCTGCCCCAACAGGGCTCAATAGCCAACTAGGGCCAGGAGAAACCTAGCCTCTCAGGAGTGTGGAAAAGCCCATGAGTGCGGGGTAAGATGACTAACACTGCTCAACTGGACTTGCCTGGGACACAGGGACTGAGGAACAGCTTGGGAAAGGAGCATTCTGGTTTCCATCTGTGGTGGAGACCTCTGCCTGGGTCACAAGGGCTCCACAGCCAAATAGTGCCATGAGAAAGCTAGACTCCAAGGAGTGTGGGCAAGCCTGTCTGTTCAGAAGGACCCACCTGGAATCTCCAGGACACAGGGACTGAGGAGCGATCCTCCAGTTTCTTTCGGTGACCGAGAGTGGATCCTGTGACACTGGGCTCCATACTCAAAAAGTGCCAGGAGAGAGCTGGTATCCCAGGAGTGCCGACACACCTTCAAGCACAGACAAGATCACCACTACTATTCAAATTCACTGGATTAAGAGGGACCCTTGCAGAACCATCAGGACACAGGAACGAAGGGAAAGCTGTAGACAAGATCCTTCTGGTTTCTCTCTGCACCCCAGAACTAACCATGTACCACAGCTCTCCAAACCCAAATTCCCCTCAGAAAGAGCTGACCTTCAAGGAGTATTGACAGAGAGGCTTGCAGGAGGGACAAGACACAGTCAGATAGAGTAAGACCAGCTAATACCAGAGATAACCAGATGGAGAAAGGCAAGGGTAAGAACATAAGGAAGAGAAACCAAATCTACTTGGCATAATCAGAACCCAGCTCTCCCACCACAGCAAGCCCTGGATACTTCAACACCAGAAAAGCCAGACTTAGATTTAAAATCACATCTCATGATGATAATAGAAGATTTTAAGAAGGAAATAAAAAACTCCCTTAAAGAAATACAAGAGAACACAAGCAAACAACTAGAAACCCTTAAAGAGGAAACACAAAAATCCCTTAAAGAATGACAGGAAAATACAATCAAACAGACGAAGAAAATGAACAAAACCATCCAGGAACTAAAAATAGAAACAGAAACAATGAAGAAATCACAAAGGGAAACAACCCTAGAGTTAGAAAACCTAGGAAAGATATCAGGAGTCATAGATGCAAACATCACAAACAGAATACAAGAGCTAGATGAGAGAATCTCAGGTGCAGAAGATACCACAGAAAACATTGACACAATAGTCAAAAAACCACAAAATACAAAAAGCTCCTAACCCAAAACATCCAAAATATCCAGGATGCAATGAGAAGACAGAACCTAAAGATAATAGGTATAGAGGAGAGTGAAGATTCCCAACTTAAAGGACCAGTAAATATCTTCAACAAAATTATAGAAGAAAACTTCCCTAAAGAAGGAGATGGACATAAATATACAATAAGCCTACAGAACGTCAAAAAGATTGGACCAGAAAAGAAATTCCTCATGTCACATTATAGTCAAAGCACCAAATACACAACATAAGGAAAAAATATTAAAAGCAGTAAGGGAAAAAGGACAAGTAACATATAAAGGCAGACCTATCAGAATTACACCAGACTTCTCACCAGAGACTATGAAAGCTAGAAGATCCTGAGGAGATCTCATACAGACTCTAAGAGAACACAAATGCAGCCCAGGCTGCTATACCCAACAAAACTCTCAATTATCATAGATGGTAAAACCAAAATATTCTATGACAAATCCAAATTTACAATATGTTTCCACAAACCCAGTCCTACAAAGGATAATAGATGAAAAAAGGCCAACTCAAGGGGGGAAACTACACTCTAGAAAGAGCAAGAGAGTAATCTTTCAACAAACTCAAAAGAAGATAGCCACACAAACATAAAAATAACATCAAAAATAACAGGAAGCAACAATCACTATTCCTTATTATCTCTTAATATCAATGGACTCAATTCCCCAATAAAAATACATAGACTGACACACTGGATCCATAAACAGGACCTAGCATTTTGCTGCATCCAGGAAATGCACCTTCGTGTTAAAGACAAACACTACTTCAGAGTAAAGGGTTGGAAAACAATTTCCCAGGCAAATGGCCCCAAGAAACAGGCTGGAGTACCCATTCTAATATCGGATAAAATTGACTTTCAACCAAAAGTCATCAAAAAAGATAAGGAAGGACACTTCATACTCATCAAAGGAAAAATCTACCAGAAAGAACTCTCAATTCTGAACATCTATGCCTTGAATGCAAGGGCAACCACATTCATAAAAGAAACTTTACTAAAGCTCAAAGCACACATTGCACCTCACACACAATAATAGTGGGAGACTTCAACACCGCACTATCATCAATGGACAGATCTTGGAAACATAAACTATACAGAGACACAGTGAAACTAACAGATGTTATGAACCAAATGGATTTAACAGATATCTATAGAACATTTCATCCTAAATCAAAAGAATATACCTTCTTCTCAGCTCCTCATGGTACCTTCTCCAAAATTGATCATATAATTGGTCACAAAACAAACCTCAACAGATATAAAATTGAAGATTGAAATAATCCCATGCCTCCTGTGGGAACACTACAGATAAAGGCTGGTCTTCAGTGACAAGAACAACAGAAAGCCCACATACACATGGAAGCTGAACAATGCTCTACTCAATGATAACTTGGTCAAAGAAGAAACAAAGAAAGAAATTAAAGACTTCCTTGAATTTAATGAAAATGAAAGTAAAACATACCCAAACCTATGGGACACAATGAAAGCAGGGTTAAGAGGAAAACTAACAGCTCTGAGTGCCTCCAAAAAGAAACTGGAGAGAGCATACACTAGCAGCTTAACAGCACACCTGAAAGCTCTAGAACGAAAAGAAGCTAATACACCCAAGAGGAGTAGAAGGTAGGAAATAATCAAATTAAGGGCTGAAATCAACCAAGTAGAAACTAAAAGAACTATACAAAGAATCAACAAAACCAGGAACTGGTTCTTTGAGAAAACCAACAAGATAGATAAACCCTTAGCCAGACTAACCAGAAGGCACACAGACAGTATCCAAATTAACAAAATTGGAAATGAAAAAGGAGATGTAACAACAGATTCTGAGGAAATTGAAACAATCATCAAATCCAACTGCAAAAGCCTATACTCAACAAATTTGGAAAAATTGGATGAAATGGACAAGTTTCTAGACAGATACCAAATGCCAAAGTTAAGTCAGGATCAGATAAACCATCAAAATAGTCCCATAATGCATAAAGAAATAGAAGTAGTCATTACCAGTCTCCCAACCAAAAAAAGCCCAGGGTCAGATGGGTTCAGTACAGAATTCTATCAGACCTTCAAAGAAGACCTAATACCAATACTCTTCAATCTATTCCACAAAATAGAAACAGAAGGAACACTATCCAATTCATTCTATGAGGCCACAGTTACACTGATACCAAAACCTCACAAAGACCCAACAAAGAAAGAAAACTTCAGACTAATTTCCCTTATGAATATCGATGCAAAAATACTCAATAAAATTCTCACAAACTGAATCCAAGAACACATCAAACTGATCATTCACCATCATCAAGTTGGCTTCATCCCAGGGAAGCAGGGATGGTTCAATACCCAGAAATCCATCAATGTAATCCACTACATAAACAACTCAAAGAAAAAAAACCACATGGTCATTTCGTTAGATGCTGAAGAAGCATTTGACAAAATTCAACATCCCTTCATGATAAAAGTCTTGGAAAGATCAGGAATGCAAGGAGCATACCTAAACATATTAAAAGCAATATACAGCAAACCAGTGGCCAACATCAAACTAAATGGAGGGAAACTTGAATCAATCTCACTAAAATCATGGACTAGACACGACTGTCCACTCTCTACTTGTGTATTCAATATAGTACTTGAAGTTCTAGCTAGAGCAATTAGCCGACAGAAGGAGGTCAAAAGGATACAAATTGGAAAGGAAGAAATCAAAATATCATTATTTGCCCGGCAGTGGTGGCACACGCCTTTAATCCCAGCACTCTGGAGGCAGAGGCAGGTGGATTTCTGAGTTCGAGGCCAGCCTGGTCTACAGAGTGAGTTCTAGGACAGCCAGGGCTATACAGAGAAACCCTGTCTCGAAAAACCATATATATATATGGTTATTTGCAGATGATATGATGATATACTTAAGTGACCCTAAAAACTCCACCAGAGAACTGCTACAGCTGATAAACACCTTCAGCAAAGTGGCCTGATAGAAAATTAACTCAAACAAATCAGTACCCTTCCTATACTCGAAGGATTGACAGACTGAGAAAGAAATTAGGGAAATGACACCCCTTACAATTGTCACAAACAATATAAAAAATCTTGGTATGACTCTAACCAAACAAGTGAAAGATCTGTAGGACAAGAACTTCAAGTCTCTGAAGAAAAAAAATCAAAGAAAACCTCAGAAGATGGAAAGATCTCCTATGCCCATGAACTGGCAGGATTAATATAGTAAAAATGGCCATCCCGCTGAAAGCAATCTACAAATTCAATGCAATCCCCATCAAAAATTCCAACTCAATTCTTCACAGACTTAGAAAGAGCAATTTGAAAATTCATATGGAATAACAAAAAGCCCAGGATAGCAAAAACTATTCTCAACAATAAAAGAACTTCTGGGGGAATCAGCATCCCTGACCTCAAGCTGTACTATAGAGCAGTAGTGATAAAAAAAAAACTGCATGGTATTGGTACAGTGACAGGCAGTTAGATCAGTGGAATAGAATTGCAGACCCAGAAATGAACCCAAATACTTATGGTCACTTGATCTTTGACAAAGGAGCTAAAACCATCCAGTCAACAAATGGTGCTGGTTCAACTGGCGGTCTACATGCAGAAGAATGCAAATTGATCCATTCCTATCTCCCTGAACAAAGCTCAAGTTGAAGTGGATCAAGGACCTTCACATAAAACCAGATACACTGAATCTAATAGAAGAGAAAGTGGGGGAAAGTCTCGAACACATGGGCGTAGGGGAAAAGTTCCTGAACAGAACACCAATGGCTTATGCTCTAAGATCAAGAATCGACAAATGGGACCTCTTGAAATCACAAAGCTTCTGTAAGGCAAAGGACACTGTAAGTAGGACAAAACAGCAACCAACAGATTGGGAAAAGATCTTTACCAATCCTACGTCTGATAGAGGGCTAATATCCTATATATACAAAGAACTCAAGAAGTTAGACTCCAGAGATCTAAATAATCCTATCAAAAAATAAGGAACAGGGCTAAACAAAGAATTCTCAACTGAGGAAATTTGAATGGCTGAGAAGCACCTAAAGAAATGTTCAACATCCTTAGTCATGAGGGAAGGGCAAATAAAAACAACCCTGAGTTTCCACCTCACACCAGTCAAAATGGCTAAGATCAAACACTCAGGTGACAGCAGATGCTGGCAAGGATGAAGAGAAAGAGGAACACTTCTCTATTGCTGGTGGGATTGCAAGCTGATACAACCACTCTGGAAACCAGTTTGGTGAACCCTCAGAAAAATGAACATAATACTACCTGAAGACCCAGCTATTCCACTCCTGGGCATATACCCAGAAGATGCTCCAACATGTAATAAAGACACATGCTCCACTATGTTCATAGCAGCCATATTTATAATAGCCAGAAACCAGAAACAACCCAGATGTCCCTCAACAGAGGAATGGATACAGAAAATGTGGTACATTTACACAATGGAATACTACTCAGCTATTACAAACAATGACTTCATGAAATTCTTAGGCAAATGGATGGAACTTGAAAATATCATCTTGAGTGAGGTAACTCAGTCACAAAAGAACGAACCTGGTATGTGATCACTGATAAGTGGATATTAGCCCAAAAGTTCGGAATACCCAAGATTCACTTTACAGCAACTTTTGGACTGAGCCTGGGGTCTCAGATGGAGGAGTTGGATAAGGGACTGAAGAAGCTGAGGGAGTTGGCAGCCCCATGGAGGGAACAACAGTGTCAACTGGTCTGACACCCCCCCACACACCCCAATGTTCACGGAGACTTGATCACCAACCAAAGAATACACATGGAGGGACCCATGATTCTGGTTGCATATGTGGCAGAGGAGGGCCTCGTTAGCCATCAGGGGGAGGAAAGGCCCTTGGGCCTGAGGGTGTTAGAGGCCCCAGTATAGGGGAATGCCAAGGAGTGAAGACGAGAATGGATGGGTGGGTGGGTGGGGGAATACCCTCATAGAGGCAGGGGGAGGGGATAGGGAGGTTGCAAAGGGGAGACCTGGAAAGATGGAAACATTTGAAATGTAAATAAAATATCAAAAAAAAAAAGAAAGAAAGAAATAGCCCTGTAAATCCAATACAATCTTCAGTAAAACGGATAATGCTGGAGGGATTGCCATTCCAGACTTTAAGATATATTATAATGGTATGGTAATAAGAACAACATGGTATTGGCACAGAAAAAGACATGTAAGTCAGTGGAATTAAACAGAAGACCCAGACATGAGTAGATGAAACTACCCTATTTAATATTTGACAAGGAGGCCAAAAACATATACTATAGAAAAGACATTATCTTAACAAATGGTGCTGGTAAAACTGGATGTTCATATGCAGGAGAATTAAATTAGACCCATATTTATCATGCTGCACAAAGACCTGAATTTAAAACCTAAAATAATAAAACTTCTAGAAGAAAACATAGGCAGTGCCCTACAAGATACGTGGATAGTATAGGACATTCTGAATAAGATATCATTTACCCAGAAGTGAAGGCCTACAATTGACAAATGGGACCTCATAAAATGCAAAAGCTTCTGTACAGCTAAGGAAACAATCAATCAGGTGAAGGAATTGACAAGCTAGAAACAGCTAGACATTTGAAAGAAGAATAATATCTGGACTACACAAAGAACTTAAAGAACAAAAAGTCCAAAAAATTTTGGCAGGTATCTAAACAGAGAGTTCTCAACAGACGATATAAAAATGGTAAAGAAACACCTCAAAAAAAAGGCTCAGAGAGACTTTCTGTATTTTAGATAAGATTAGCATTTAAAGTGAAAAGCACAATGCAGAAGACCTATAATATAAGCAGGATGCATCCAAACAGTTGAAGGTCTTATGACCAGAAAGGTTTGCCACCTCTGAACCAGAAAGAATTCTGTAAGCATGCAATCTTTGAACTTGAGCTATAAACCTTTGGATATGCATCCCTCCAGTCTAACCTAGAGGTTTAGAGTTTACCAGTACTCTGCAATTGCATGAACTAATTCTTTAGATTAAATTTCTGTCTTTACTTACACATACAGAGAGGGGGGAAGGGAGACAGAGACAGAGAAAGACAGAGACAGAGACAGAGAGAGGTTGTTTTAGAAAAGCCCATACTGATCTAGATAGTAATACAATCATATAGTCTATAATAAGAAATATTGGTTCAAAACCTGGATGGCTCGGTGTATCTGTTAGAAAAGTTCGATTGCCTCTTTAAACTTTAGTTCTCTCAGAAATTGTGTGAGCTGCTAAAATGATTCTTTTTTATTTTTTAACAAAGAAAAAGTCCATAGACAGGCTATCAACAAATGAATAATAAGCAATTTGTCATACACACACATACACACACACATGCGCGCGCACACACACACACTGCAACATAGAGTGAACTACTAGCGCATACTTGAATATTGACAAACCTTAAAAGTGCCAGGCTAATTAAGGAAGCTAGACACAAATGTCACATACGACATGGTTTCATCTTGAGGAAATTCCCAGCTTGGCCTGGCGATGCACACATGTCATCTCAGCATTCAGAGTCTGAGGCAACATAAGCTTCATTAGATTTCAAAACAGAAAAAGAAAAGAAACTCTCAGAATAGGTAAATTGATATAGAATGCAGAAAAGCGTTTGCCAAGAACCGAAGAGAGGGAGACAAATAGGCAATGACTAGGTAATGAGTGTAGGATCCCTGATGGGGTAACAAATACATTTTATATGTAGTCAGAGGTGATGGCTACACCACACTTAAAACATTCTAAATACCACTGGGCTGGGCTGAAAATGGTGTCCTGCTGTGGATAGTTCACATTAATATTCTTTAAACACAGTGGATGTTAGTAAGCCAAAAATGCACCCAGAAAGAAATGTCTGCAAGTATAGAACGGAAAGAAAGAGAAAGAAATATGAACCAGTATTAAGAAACATGGAAAACAGAATGAGAACATTTGAAAACACCAATTAGACTGCAAAAGAAATACAGCCAAAACCCTGAAGAAAAGTTGGTTAAAATATATATGTAGTCATGTTCTTTTGTCCAACTTTCAATTGCTCTCATTTCCAACATCTTAAGGGGAAATTGTTATTCTGTCCTTCATTTTTCCACGTACTGTGAGCATAACATGTGAACTACCTGATCCTCTTCATTATCATTTTACCAAATACAATAGATAATTATGTCTATTATAGATCTATGTAATTCAGTCATATCCTATTTAGATTAAGGGTTCACAAACTATAACCTTGGATGCAAATCTGGCTCATCATATGCTTTTTATTGACTTTTAAGCTCTCTTTATAATTCTTTTTTATTATGGGGAGGTATATATGATATGGGGTGCACAGATGTCACAGTGGGCATGAAGAAGTAAGATAACAACTTTGTAACACTGGCTCTTTCCTTCTACATTTACATGAGCTTCCAGGTTCAAACTGGGTAGCCTGGGTTGGTGCAGCAAGCTCCTTTATTATCTGAGCCTTATTGGCAGCCCTATTTTTATGTAGCTTGCAAAGATAAAAAGTGTTTTTACATTTTTACCTGGTTGGGAAGGAAGTCATAAGCATATTTCATATTGTTGTATTCTAATTTGAATTTACATGTGAGTTTGAAATTATATTTACATTGAATTTGAATTTGAATTACATGGTATTTAAATTTAACTTTCTATACATAAAGTTTTATTAGAACTTAATTTAGGAGTTATCTAACATGACACCAAAAGTATTGCATTTAAGAAGTTGGTGAACAATTTTATCTAATGGAAATTTAAATCCCTTAAAAAGCAGCTCAGGGGCTGAAGAGATGGGTCTGTGGTTAAAGTGCTTGCCCTGCAAGCATGAGACTCAGACCAGAGTTAGGAGCCCAGAACCCACAAAAATAACATGCAGGCATGACAGCCTGCCTATAATTTCAGCCCTGACAGTAAAAGAGAGGTGATCCTCATAGCAAGCTCGGTTGCAAGCCCAGCCATCTAGGTGAGCCCTGGGTTTGACTGAGAGGTCCTTCTTCAGTGAAAAAATGGAAAAGTCATCAACGATGACTCCTCAGATCAACTTCCAACCTTCACATTCACACGTGCATGGATGAACACCGCACACAGATGCATCACATACACATACATATGCATACACATGCACACCACACACATGAAAATGGAAGACTCACGAACTCCATATCAATGGCCATTCCAAGCCTTTTCTTTAGGTATCCTACCCACATCCCACAAGCTCAGAGAGAGACTTTCTGCCAAGTTCCCTTACCTGTGCGAAGACTTAACTTAGAAACAATCGCCATCAATCTCTTTCTTAAACTTTCACTAAGTTCAGTATTTCCAGAAATCCTGACTCCTGCCAACACAGCTAGACAGACATTGGGACACTGACCTCTATTTCAGTGCCAAAGAGAATCACTTACCATCCATTGTCTGCTCTGCTGGGCACCAGAATTTTTTCCACATTGTTATGTGTTTTCCAAGCTCATTAAGCTCTCCCTAGATCACTTCCTGTTCTCCTGACTGTACCCATTTTCATAAGTTTCTAAGTCACATCAGTCGAGTAAGCAATCAACCCTGTTCTGTCCCTCTGTCAAGGATGGCAGGGAGCTTTGTTCCCTTGCCCTATGATAGCTACGCCCACTCTCCAATACACTGTCTATGGTGTCTTGTCTAACACAGACTTGAGTATTACAGACAGATGCTGCACAGTTTGCTAAGCCTAAAATGTATATCATCTGGTCCTTTACAGAGAAACCTTGCCAACCTGTCCCTCACACATTTCCTGATTTTCATCCTCAGAAAACAATGCTTCCCATGACACCTTCATGAATAACTTTCTCTTTCTTCAAGATTATTTTCTTGGGATAAACTCCCAGAAGTGAAGTGAGTCAAGGAGTCTTTGGATGGTTCTCTATACTCCTGCCAAGTTGCTTTCCACACGGATTGTACCAAGTCTCATGGTCCCAGGGGCTGTTAGGATGCCAATTTTTACATATTCTTCTGTCATGACATAGCATCCAAACTAGGACTGTTCTGAAGCCCTAACTATTCCCATTCCTAGAGAAACCACATGTATGACTTTGTTCTTCATCACAATCCAATTAAAGACACTGAGAAATACCCTCTACCCTTGGGACACTTGTTTTGTGCAACAATATACCAACAATGCAACATTCTCAAGACAGAAACATGTCTCCATTCAAGAATTGATCAATACAGAGCAATTGTCAAAAATCCATCTGTTTCACCTGTTATGGTTCAGATATGAAAATTCCTCCCAAAATGCTTGTGTAACTAGGACAGGGTTCTAAGTGGTTCCCCAGGTGATGGTGGTATTTTGAGAGGTTATGGGATGTTTAGGAGGTAGAACATTGATAAAGGAAGTGCATCACTGGGAGAGGATCCTTAAAGATATCTACTCCATGGACCCTGCCTGTAATCTCTCTGCTTGTTGTCACAGTGATGTAAAGAAGCTCCATCACCGCATGTCCCAGCACCCTAATGACCCATCTTGCCAAATCCAAGAACACATACATACACATGGTACACACATAGTGCGCACACACACACACACACACACACACTCACAGAGAGAGAGAGAGAGAGAGAGAGAGAGAGAGAGAGAGAGAGAACATGAGAAAGCTCTTTTTCTCTCCTTGTGAGGAGTTCTTGTCTACAAGCCAAGAAAATGCCCTAAGATCCAAATTAGTTGGTACTTTGATCCTTTGACATCCTGGCCTCAAGAACTATGAGAAATTAATTTCTGTTTAAGCTGCAAAAGCTAGTATTTTAATATAAACACACAAAATTGACCAAGAAATTCCTCTAATAATAAAACAAGAAGAAACAAACTCCCATTGTAATAGGTAGTTGTGCCTTGGTATCCACAGAAATTAGTTGCATAGGCAGTTGGTTCCAGAGGACACCAAACTACAAAGATATTCAAGTCCCTTATATACAATGGCACAATATTTACATGTGACTCCTATACACCCTCCAGTCCACTCTCCATATCTCTATATTGTTCATAAGACTAACTTGATGTAAATGCTGTGTGAATATTTGTGTATTGTTGCCAGAATTGCAAGAAAAAAAAGTCTGTGCATGTTCAGTACAGATGTAACTTCTTCGGAGATATTTTTAACCTGTGATGTGTTGAATCCATGCATGTAGAGCCCACAGATGTGAAGAGACAACTGTATTTATTATTCAAAGTCACATGGCTAATTGATAACACATGTAAGACTAGACTCTCCTTCAAGTGAATTTGCCATCAGACTATAATAGCTCATCGATGTAGTGAGTGGTACTGAATTAGTCAAGCTTACTAGCTAGGTTTTCCTAGGTTATAGACAATGATAAATCCCAATATGGCCAAATTTGAGGAGGTAAACTTCTTACTGGTCTCAATACTATGTCTCTCTCATAATAAAATTAAGCAGCAAATGTCCACATTAAACTTTTGTTCAACAGTAAGATAATCTCCTCACCTTAATACTTGTAATGATTGGCACCATATGTCTACAATATAGTGATGGGACAGAAAGAGGAAAGGGAGCAAGTGGAACCATGGGTTAGTGAATACCAGCATCTCCATAATACACTCTTCGTTGTCATTATACTGCCCATGGTGATGACAATATATAATCTTATGTTGTCACAGAGAGTAGAAGCAATGGCTGAATGTCCCTGATTTGGAGTTTTCCTTCTGACAGTCACTTCACCGGTCTGAAAGTCACACATGCCTCTCTGGTAGAAGAGTGAGTGTGTTTCCTCCATGCTGCAGCCCTACAGACCTACTGCTGCCCTCAGCTGGGATGCCACAGGCTGCCTGGATGAGCTCTGGGAGGAACTCCAGAGGAAAAGCCCAACCCTGACCACCGGAGCTTACCAGCACATGTCTTCCAGCTTCTGCTGACTGATATTAATAACCACAGCCACATTTCTGCTTTGGTGACCCCTGACCACTGCATGTATCCCCTCTGAAATTTGTCCAGGAAAGATGGCCAGAACTGTAGACTTAACTCCTCTCCTCACCTTACAGATTTCTTTAAAGGTCCCACTTGAAAAATAATTCCCCTCCTTCCCCAGATCAGCCTATACCCAGAAGCAACAATTGAGCCTCGTGCATGGAAGTCAAAGCCTGGATTATTAAATATCAAAGCCCACCGTGAGGCACCCACAGCCTTAGAGCCTGTTCCTCATCTCTTTTGGCTGCTTTCTGCTTTTCCTCTGACAACTTTCTACCCAAACCCCCAAGTCTCCCTCCTGGACCACTTTCTTATTCCTAATTAAATTCAGAGTGCCCAGGTTCACAAATGACTCTTCTGTTGACATTCATGTCAAAAAGTGTTTACTAAGTAACTATTATGTACTAAGCAATCTGTCTCTGGGGCGTTGGAAATACATACAACTCAGCCCATACATATTGCCTAAATACTGAGTAACAGATAAGAGAAAAATTACAGTCTGGGATAACATTGGTGGAGACTGAAAGAAACAAAGGAGCAGCCATTCCCACAACCAACCTTGTTGAACAGGGATTCTACTTTGACAGAGTGGCAGGAGGTGACCCCAGTGGATCAGAGGAAGTCTCTCCACTTCACAGTGTGCCCCTGGAATCTCATTAGGCTGTACGGTTTGGGATCAACCTAGCAGTGGCCTTGGTAGTGAGTCAACCCAGCTCCAGAGACAGAGGCAAGAGATATCACCCCCACAGAACCTGAGGCTGGACCAGAACACAGGGTCAAGAAAAAGCAAGCAGCATAGCCATTGCAAAGGGGACTGAGCTGCTGAACACACTGGAGATGGTGATAAGGGCTCCCCACAGGGCAGAAAGAAATATCCAGAGCATCTGGGAGAAGAAAGGAAGAGCAAAGCTATGCTTTGTTTCAGTATCCTCAGGTTGGAGCGCCCAAGTTTCAACCAGATGGATTCAAAGCATAGTCACCCAAAGCTGTCAAAACACACACTCATATGCACACACAAACATACACCACATAGACACACATACACACACACCACAACACACACACAAACATACACCATATAGACACATACACACCACACATACACACACATCACAATGCACACACACACACAAACACAAACAGAAAAACATACACACACACACATATATATACAACACATACACATCACAATACTCACAAACACACTGATACACACAGAGAGAAATATACACATATACACACAACACACAAGCACACACTCATACAGACCCAAACACACATAGACCACACATCACAAGCATATTCCTAAAATCAAATGTGTTGTTTAAATTCCATACTTACAGGGAATACAGGAAAAGGGTTTCCTGGACCCTGTCTTACTTTGGGTTTGGGAGTGTTTAACAGGTGAGACTAAATTCCAGGAGCAATGACAGATGAGGA
>JADRCH010011213.1:0-13206 GCA_019843965.1 Rhynchomys soricoides
AGGACAGACTTAAGGATATGAGAGATATCACAGAAAGTTGTAGTGATCCTGTTTTTTTTTTTTTTCACCTAGTCCTAATCTGTGCCTCTCCCTAGCACCTTCCACAGAGCCCCCTTCACATCCTTGTTCCTCAGGGTATAGATCAGAGGGTTGAGCATGGGGGTGACGATAGTATAAAAAAGGGCAACAAACTTCCCCTTGCTCTCAGAATAGCTGTCCTTGGGTTGTAAGTATGTGTAAATGGCTGAGCCATAAAATAGAGAAACCACCAGGAGGTGAGATCCACATGTCCCAAAAGCTTTTCTGCATCCTGCCATTGACTTGACCTTGAGCACTGCTCTAGCAATGTGTCCATAGGCACCAAGAATTAATGTTGCAGGAAAGACCAAGATTATGGCTCTGGCCACAAACATCTTGACCTCTGTTCCTTCTTTGTCCTCACAAGCCAACTTGAGGAAGACAGACATATCACAGAAGAAGTGATTCAGTCAGTGTCCGAAGAGCGTCATGGTCATCATGAGACCTGTTTGAATCAGAGAGTTCAAGAAGTCACCTACCCATGAAGCAATGGTCATTGCCTGGCAGAGAAGGGGGTACATGATGGTCGTGTAGTGTAGTGGATGACACACAGCAGAATAGCAGTCAAAAGCCATCACCACGAGTAGCACGCACTCAGTGGATCCCAAAGCAAGATATATGAACAGCTGGGCTACACACCCTCCATAGCTGATGGTCCTGTCAAGTCCATGGAGGTTGATCAGGAGCTGGGGCACAGTGCTGGTTGTGAAGCAGAGGTCCAGGAAGGAGAGGTGAGAGAGGAAGAAGTACATGGGTGTGTGCAATCTATGGTCCACTTGGGAGAGAGCAATGATGGTGGTGTTGCCAAAAAGAGTTAGGGAGTAGAAAATTGAAATAAAAACAAAAAGGATGAGTTCCAGCTGAGGCCAATCTGAAAAGCCCACCAAAATGAATCTCTTTTCTAAAGTGGCATTCAAACTGTCCATAGCCTTTTATGTGCACAAACAGCAGGGGTGAACTTAGTGCCCACAATGAAGATCATGAATCTCAACAACATTTCCTAAACCAGGTCCTTTGGTTTCCATGTTGCTGCTCAGTTACATCTGTTGAATAGTCTTTCTCTCATTATTATAGAGATAACTGGATTAGAATGATAGAGCATTTGGTTAGATTTTAGCCCTATTGCCTGAGTGTTCCAGAACTCTAGCCAATACCTTGAATCTGATGCTTCTTTTTGTGAAAGTAAAGTTGATTTCTTGTGTCATTAATAGAATAGATGTTTGTATCCAAGTAACTTGAAAATTGAATTTTAAAGGTCAAATGTGTCAATAGGGTGTTTGATTTTGATTTTAAGCACTTCAAAAGACAAGCAAAATAAATGAAAATTGAAAGTGCAAAAATATACATATAACTATATGGTCCTTTCTTTTGCTCTCTATGAAGCACAGTGTTTCTTAAGACCCAGGGCTAAACATGCAGAGAACATATGTTCATCCCCTTCTGCACATCTTTGACCTTCTGATCAGTGTATGTGGTTTATGCACCAATCTGCGAAGCCTTGTTCACACCACTGCCACTTGACTTAAAAAATTAAGAAGAATGGAACTCCATAATTTTAAGGGGAAATTGCTCATAACAAATTTATTTCTGTTCATAAGTCATCACACTTGCGTGTGTGGCATCTTTTCAATCACCTTATGAACCCACCTTCAGACTTCCCAGGAGGAGTTGTTCTCATCTCTCCAATCCAAAGTTCTTTGCATCAATATTCTCTAGAATTTGTTGCATTCAATGAAAGTCTTTCACTTCTCTTTATTCCTCAAAAGATCAGTATCTGGATAACACAACACAGTGTGTTAAAAAGACATATCATCCCTTATAGCATGCTGACATTAATTATATTAACAAGTGCTATGTTATTGTTATTTCCATCCAGGGGATGTAAAAGATGTAAATAACTTTGTTTTGTGTGAAACAGCTGACTTTTCTCTTCCATATAGTCTCATGAAATATAATTAAAAATGAACACACTTTGATGAATTATATTAGTAGAATATGCATAAAATTTCTTGCCATTAAAGGTTAATAGTTCTTGTGATAAAAATATGAAAAATTTCATTACAAAGAAAGAAATCAGTGATTGACAGAAGTCTCACCTCTGCTTAATACGTGATTTTGTGCCAAGTTTGTATATTGCCTTTTCATTGAATCTGTATTAGAAGGTCACTAATGCTAGCATGCTGGATCAATGCTTCAAGGGAGGTATTTGAGAACCACAATACTGTACCTTTGGAAAAAATATAAATTGTAAAGATAAAGTGCATGCCTCATTAACCAACACAGGTGAGATAGATTTGATGGGGATTAAATGCTGTGATGCATTTTTAAATTTTGGGTGATGTGCTGTATGCACTTTTAACACTTGTGTGTCCTGCCAATATTATTTAAAGACCATCCACCTGGATCTGTTGAACTTACTCAGCATTGTGCGCTCAGCTCACAGTGCAGCATTGGAGGGGTAAAAATCAATGAACATTGCCCGGTGAATTAATGAATGTGTTCCATGCCCTGGTATTGTGCGTGAAACACCCGAATATCTCAGGTATATTTATTTTCTGTGTAATAAAGAAAAATTACACTGTCCTATTCTCAGTGATATGCTAGATGCCAGACGCTCATTCTATACAAGCAAATCTCAATGGTATTTATACTATCATGTAGACATTCTTAACATACTACAATTCTACAAAACATCAAAAGAATTATTATACGAAAATTCCTGAAATCTCAATCCCCAAGGGCTTTAACACATCTAGAGCTCCAGACATTAAGCAGCTTCTGCAGTCTATTAAACAACATTGAAGTTCAAAACCTCAGCTGGACAGAGATAGAACTGAGGAGACCATTCAACATTCATTTATATTATAACTAGAAACCAAAAGATGACCCTGGAGTAGTGTCCAAAGAGTCAGCGTGAATAAGTAGTACCCAATTGACTAATGGATTTTAACAAATGCAAGGTAAGATTTGATAAAATAGTGGTCCAGAAACTAAAACAAACCTTAGTTTGGGAGAAAACCCAAAGGTAATTTCTTTCTTCATGTGCAGGTTCTCAAATTAAACTTGCTGAATAAAGCCCTGAACTAGCTTTTTTGTGGAGATTTCTCTTTTTGACTCATTGATATATCACATCAACTATTTTCTGGATAATATCTGTAGTCTTCTATTTTCTTATGAATATAGCTAAGAAAAATGTAAGTTTTTATAGTCTCTCAGACAAAATCAGTTTAGGAAGTTGGCCTTATTCAGAGTGAAGATTTGAGTACCTCTTGTAATGACCAACATATGAGAGTGCTTGATATACCCATGAAATTATAGGGATAGATTTATTCCAGATTTGAATGTGTCCTTAGGTATGAAGCACTGCCATTATGTCTATCTTGTGTAGGCAGTCAGGTGTAAGGATAGCCCCATTTCCTTGGAATCTGGTCTTGTATTGGGAATCTAGTGTGCAGAGAGTTTCAACACCATTCTGACTGTAACTTAAAGCGTTTCTTCCATCTCTGCTCCACTGTATTGACTTTCATCTGCCTAAAAAATACTCATTCCTGCTTCCATTTGTGAGAAAGGGTGTGAGGTTCTGATCCCCAGGGCTCTGCAGAGAATGGTCTGATCTTCAGAACAACAGCTCTGATATCTGAAGTGAAATTCTAAAGTCACATCTGAAACTGATGCTACTGACTGTCTGTGTCTAGTAAAGCTTACCGCCCTCTCTCTGTGTACCTATTACTTAGGTACTACTTGTTGCAGTAATGACAACTTCCTATCTCTCACGGAGCTTTTCTCTGCTCTTTCCTTGGCTCAGAAGTGAAAGTCAGCCTCACTGTATCTATACTGGGAAGTCAGAAATAAAAAATATCCTGGAAGCCGTTTCTTCCTTTCAAAATTAGCTTCAAATTCTTGACATATGAACGTACATATGAACTGATGGGTCCCTCCCATCATTTCTAGTTCTATATCTCAAAGCCCAGGCAAAGATTAGATTGTGGTTGCACTAGCTCAGGGACTGGGCAGCACTGAGGTTTCCTGTGGGAGTCCAGTGCCTGTGAATAAGAGGTGGGAAACACACAAATAGCAGATGGTTTTCAGTCAAAGACTGAATATATAGGAAAATGGTGCCATGTAAGCTCGAGTGAAGGTGACAACTTAAAATTTCTATTTCACTTCATATTGCTTAAATATTCCAGTGAAGAAGAAGATGATGTTTATCTGACATAACCATTTGATGATGGCTTCTGTCTCCATCCCATCCATCTGCTACCTTCCTACAACTGAAACCTTAAATAAAATGATGTCTGGCAACAGATAGAATGCAAAATATTAAGTAAGTCCTTGGAGGAAGGTTCCTTTAAAACTCTGATAACAGACCAAAGGACAATAAGGTTGACAAAGCATGTAAACATCGTGGATATGGAGCAGGTGATTTAAATAGTTTCTAGATTAGAAAACAAGTGTGTGAATTCTTTAAGAAGCACACAGAAAACATACCCACTTTGCTTTGTTCTTAAAAGGTCCAAACTCAGCCAACTGATGACATTTCTAAGAAGGCAGGTTGTGGCTTAGTGTGAGCAGAACTGAAAAAAGAATGAGGTGATCTTAAAATACAATGCTGTGAAAGGAAGAGACTCTCCTGTACCTTGACTGGTGCCTGCTCACTTAGAGCTGAAGATTTGATCAGAAAACTGTAAAAGGGTTCCACTGTCATTGGCTCATACCCTCGAGGTTGGAGACTGCTTCCCAGCCTTGATTGCTTTGTATGTCTTTTAAACGTTTATTTCTTGAACCAAATCTCTTTGGGCCACACAAAGCTCTCTTGACATTTACGTTCTTGATTTGGGGCTACAGAAAGGTCAGTGGTTATCTGTGTTCAGCTTTCTGTGTGTTTTTGTGCATGGGCCAGTGTATCTATACATAATCTCCACAATTACTTTATTGATCAGGATTCATGTTTGAAGTTCTTTCTAACAGCACGTGTTATTAAATGTTTCATGTCGGTTCAGGACTTAATATTTACAGAGTGCAGTGGAACCCTATATACACTGTAATATTTAATCTTCTGTCTGAGCAAGGGGTGGTGATTGGTTTTCAGGAATTCTTTTCTGATTCCCTTCTCAGAGCACTGTATTTTACAATCAAATCTAAGTCCTCTTCTTTCTACTATGCCACACAGGAAGCTCTGTCCTCAGTATCTGGGCTATGAACTTACTATCAGACCTTTTCAGGTACCTGACCAGCCTGCTGCCCCACGTGTAAAGCTACAGGAGCAATAACTTCCAGATATGAATATTGTCCCTCCACATTTGAACCCCAGCATCCCATGCTATCCCACAGGTTTTATCAGGGTAATCTTCAATACTGAGAATCACTCAGAACAACATGATGACATTGTTAGTATACTGCCACAAAACCAAGATTTTAATCCTGCTACCTTTTTTGACATGAAAGACTAAATTGACAAATTGCTTATTTTGTTTCTCTTTCTAAGGCTAGGTTCCTTCTCCTTGTCTATCTTCCAGAAAGTCTTGTTAGTTTTCAATTTTGAAAATTTAAATGCTGTACATGTTCAGGTGAGAGGATAGATGCCAATGAAGACTATCAATAATAAAACATGATGTTTCATATATTTAATGTTTTTATGTGCTCCAACCAGGAAGGTGGAGTGTAGGACCCCATGCAAGTAGCCCAGTAGAATAGTGCCATTTTAAAATTTTAGACTGAATTCTTAACATCTCATTCAATCATTACTCACCCAGAGCTTCAGGAAAGAGAACCATTTCATTTATCGCCCTTGATACTGTTGGCTTGTGAGACACATTTGAGACTGTCTGTATCTAGAAGGTTCAAGATAGACTTATTTCTTTTATGAGGTAGAGGTCTTGGGACAGGGGTCCCATCCTGCAGAAGTTATGATTAACCAAGAAGGTAGAGGTATGCTCCTATGCAGCCAATGTTTATCCTAGCGAAGGGAGACCACAAAGGATCTGGTGCTTTTTCACAGAACCTCTGGACTTAAAGGCTATCTACACATATCCTGACCCTCAGAGCATGAACACCTCAGTTCTATCCTGTGGGCATTGTCTATCCCTCCTGACAAAATAACTGTTCATCAAGAATGGCCTCGGAGACCTCTGTCCTCCAATGTGGCAATTATGTACAATTGGCAGACTCTCAAAGACCTGCCCTACAGTTCTGTCTATTCTCTATGCGGCATCAAAACTAAATCTCTCTCTTCAGCACGCTCACAACATAACTTTTCACTCTTGGGACTGCATATTGAGATTTTCATATTTCCTCTGCTTTGACCCAAGTCCTATCAACAGTCAGACCAAATTCCACCTCTCATCTGGAATTTGTCCACACATCTCCTTCCATGGACTCCTCAGACAACACTTTATTCTTCCCTGTGTGACCATGAGCCAAGTAAACATTTATTCCCGTGATGAAAAGCTTGAAGTGAAATACAAAATGTATTGTATGTCACCCTCAATGTTTAACGTCTCATTGTTCCGATTTTATCCTGTTTATCCACAATGAATCTGAAAATCAGTATTTTTTGCGGTAATGCAGACACAGGCAGAAAAGGGGCCCATGGACAACCAGGGCACAGAGAAAGTGTTCTCAACAATTCTAAGCCTTGTTTGTTTTTGTTTCTTGAGGCCTTGCCATCTCTACAAAGAGGAAAACTATAAACAAGGGAAAGTCTTTCCTCTAAAGGAGAGATGGGCCTTCAGCTCTAGTAATGGCTGCCCTTGAAGACTAAGGTTGCTCAAGGTTTTCCAGTGAAGCCCCTTTAAGAATAACCATGTGATCCCTCAGGTGACTCTGCACCACAAGTACAAATATGCATGTTTTGTTTAGACAAGAAGACCTTCTAAATCCCTGATTTGCATTGTGTAGTAACTTTTTAAAAAATCACTTATTATCACAGTGTAGGAAAAACTAGTTTCCTCTAGTGGAATCTCACTGGGTAAACAAACCATGCTTTAAGGCAGGCTCCATGCTCACCAGTAGATGACCAACACAAGGTGAACTCAGTGGCATTTTGGAAGATATTTCTTTTATAATGCTTTGTTTCAGCTTTTTCTTTTTAAACCTTACCAGGCTCTTGCTTTTCAATTTTTCATAGGATTTCTCTATAGTTGTGTGTGTGTGTGTGTGTTTCTTCTGCTGTCTGGTTCATTTGTTTATTTAATTTTCTAATGAGAGAGAGAAAATAAAGAGTGTGGATTTTGGTGGTTGAAGAAGTTGGGAGGATCTAGGAGGAATTTCAGGGAGGGGAAACTGTGGTCAGAATACCCTATGAAAAAAATCTGTTTTCTATAAAAACAATACATTTTGCAGTAGATGACAGCAAATACAGAGAACTACAGCTATTTAACATTCAGAGACTGAGAGACTCTGGGTTGCTCAGCTCTAAGTGGAACATTTATATCAGGCCATCCTCCACAAAGCTCAGTTATTGTAGGAGAAGGTTTAGGAAGATTGAAAGAACCACAGGCAGTGGACACCTGCAGTGAAATGTTTTCCAGGCATGATAGGGTTATTGTACACATGTAGTCATATTGGCTGTGGTCACATGCTCACTAAACAAGATCACTTCGGCCAAAATGCCACCATGGAAGGGGGAGGCTTCATGAAGCCCCACTCCTAGCTGAGGAACCATTGACAACTGATAATTGCTGGTGGAGCCAATATCAGTTTCCCTCAAGAATATGTTCATGGAGAGTCTGCACATGCTTTCACAGATGGTGCTGCACAAATTCCCTAGAGGCAAATAAGTGGGCACAATGGGTTTAAAAATAAAGCACATGAAGCTGAAAGGGAAAGAGGGAGCGTAGTGTATGTCTTTTTATTGGAGAATTGTGTCCATTGATGTTGAAAGATATTAATGACCAATGATTGTTAATTCCTATTATGTTGATGTTGGTGGCAGTTTTGTGTGTGTGTGTGTGTGTGTGTGTGTGTGTGTGTGTGTGTGCAGGTGTGTGTATGTCTAATACTCTTTTTTGTTTTTTTTTTCTGATGTGAAATTATTTATTTCCTGTGTTTTCTTGGGTATTGTTAGTCTTCTTGGGTTGGAGGTTTCTTTCTAGTACCTTCTGTAGGGCTGGATTTGAGGATAGATATTGTTTAAATTTGGTTATGTCATGGAACATCTTGTTTTCTCCATCTATGGCAATTAAAAGTTTTGCTGGGTGTAGAGTCTGGGCTGACATCTCTGGTCTCTTAGATACTGCCCAGGCCCTTCTGGCTTTTAGAATCTCTGTTGAGAAATATGATGTATTTCCAATAGGTCTGTCTTTATATTTAATATTTTTCTTTGTTCTGTACATTTAGTGTTTTGATTATCATGTGATGTGAGGATTTTTTTTTCTGGTCCAATGTATTTGATGTTGTCATGTCCAGTTCGAAGGAACCACAGGAGACTGCCAGAGATTACGACACCAATGCAAATACACAAGAGTTTTTATTATTTGAGTCTGGATTTGGGAGACAGTCTTTCCTGCTCTGCAGGTTAGGAATGCAATTCTTGGGTCTAGGAGTTTGGGGTATATATGGGAGATACATGAGCTGGGGCTTTCAAGTCTTGGCATTATATAATTGGGTAGAGGGTAAAGGAATGCTATCCTTCAGAATTGATAATGTTTGTTCAGACAGCAAGGTAGGACCATACACCTGGAGAAGGACCTTTTTGACCTGGGGAGAAATAACTCATTCCATTATCAGAGGCTAATGCATTTTTTACAAGCTGTCTGGGAACACTTGGTTGTCTATTTCCCATAGCTCAAGAGTGGGGGCCTTTTCACTTCAAGGGAAGAAAGCCTCTTTCTAAAGCAGGAGACATCTGCACCAAGGGGACAGTGCTGGCTGTTTAAATTGGTGCAGGGGACTAGCATGGAAGGAAGTGTGAGATTCGATGCCCAGGGTTAATGCAGAGAAAAGGGTGGGCTGCCTTTTGTCTTGGCACCGAGGGCTGACACACAGGCGAGAGGGCTGCCTTTTGTCTCTTCAGTCCCCCTCTGTTAGTAACTTTAGAGGTCAATCTTGGGCTCTCCGAGATCTGGGTTGTCTGTGCTAATTTGCTGATACTGTGACCTTGCTAACATCAATTGAATAGTTCCCAGTCTCTCTTTCATGTATTGAAAATACTTATTGATGGTGCATGGTCCAAAAGTGAGGAGGAGTAAAAGAATGACCAAGGTTCTCATGAGGGTGGAGATGAGAGTTGTTAACCATGGGGAGGAATCAAACAGTGAGTGGTACCAACTTTTGGAATTTTCTTGCTTCCTATACTTTCCCTAACCTTGGCTAATGATTCCCTCATAACTCTGGAATGGTTGACATAAAAACAGCACTCCTCACTCAAAGCATCACATAGCCCTCCTTGTTGTAGAAACACTAAATCTAATAATGCTTGCCTATTTTGCAGCACTACCTCAGCCAGAGAGTCCACGTTATGCTCCAAGTGTGAGACGAACTTTTCTAGGTGTTGGATATCCTCATCTATGCCCGCCTTTAAGCTATTGTAATTCTTTTCCTGTAACATCAGTGCAGCTATCTCAGTGCTGGCTCCAGCTAGTCCTGCCCCTAGGATTACAGCTAGGGTTAAGGATATGGGTTCCCTTTTCTGCCTCATGAGGTCTCCTTCAACTTGCCCTACCAGAGTTCTCAGCACTGTCTCTTCTGAATAATAGGTTATACGGGGTACTGACTGGAATAGCATACAGAACTCATTGGGGTAGAGGAATTATGGACCTCTCCTTGCACACATGGGGTCAGTCCCATTGAACAAGCCCACCATGCTTGTTCCGGGGGAATAATCCATTTGGAATGAACAGTGGAGGGTGGTCCAATTGCAGAGGTGTTGGTGTGACAGAGGACCTTCCCCAGACAGGTACCTTGCCTTGATATAGTCTACAGGGTTAAAGCTGTACCTTCCTGGGACTATCTACACACAGTATCCCTTTCTGAAACATTATATCCAGCTTATAGCCCAATGCCTTCATAAAAGGAAGGTCTAGTGTTATAACATAACCAACAAGATATGGTAAGTTCTGACTGGGAGACAGTCAGAATTTGAAAGGTCTTTTACATCATTGACCAGAGGGGATCCACTGCTTTTGTGTTTCAGTAAAAGCTCTGGAACTGAGGGTCCTTGCGATTGAGTGACTTGGGATAAGGTAGTCACTAGTCTGTTAACATAGGTTTAGGGTTTGTCAAGCCTGATTTGGTCTTACAGCTGCTGACTTTACAATTGGCCTTATTAAGAGTCTAACTGAAAAGCAATCCAGGATTGCTACCCCTCAATAATGTGAAGTCGAAGGCCCCATGATTTCTCAGCTTCCCATTCTTTAGCTTGCTTCCTGTGTCTGTGAACTTGAGTAAAACTTTGAAGTTATCTCCCTGCCAGGCAACTGAGATAAGGTTTTTCTTTGACTCCTTCCATCCTGGTTCCCCATGACTGATATTTCACATCCCCAAGGCACACATTAAAATTGTTCGGGACCTCCACATATGGCAGTTCTTCTTCCCTCTGGACATACACTGATCAACTCTTGCATTTTGGGGAATCATATTTTTTTGTCATGGTGGATCAACATTTTAATGTGCCATTGGATTTGATTTACTACTGCTGTACTGAAAATGTTTGTGTTTATGTTCGTTAGTGATATTGGCCTAGGATTTTGCTTGTTTGTTGTTTGTATGTGTGTATTTATCTAGTTTTATTATCAGGGTAATGCTGGGCTTACAGAGTGAATCTGGAAGAATTTTCTGCTTTTCATTTTTTCTGAAATAATCAAGGAAGGTTCAATATTGGTTCATTAGTAAGTTTGGTAGAATTTAACAGTGAGCCATCTGGTACTGGGTATTTGTTTGGTGAGATGCTTTTTAAATTACTTATTTAATCTCACTGATTGCCATTGATCTATTGAGCTTTTATATTTCTTTATGAGTCAGTCATGCTAAGCTGAATGTACCTAAGGACCTGTCCACTAAGTCTAGGTCATCGAGCTCATAGGTCTATTGTTTCTCATAGCGATCTTTTTTTTTTTTCATTTCCAGTGTCAGCTGGAATAGGTTTAATTGTTTACAGTTCTCTTTCTTTGATGTATAGCTAAGGGTTTGTCAATTCTGTTTTTGGACAATAACCAGGTTTTCATTTTGTTGATCATTTCTATATATGTATGATCATATATACAGTGACCATGTGTATGTGTATATGTATATGTGTGTGTAATGTGCATACAGATACAATGTACATGTAATATGTATACATAATATGTGTGTAACTTGTATACATATAATGTATATATATAAATTGAAACTGCAAATGAGAAAAGGCATATATTTGTCTAATATTGGCTTAATTATATTCATATGATTATCTCAGGTTGCATTCATTTTTTTCTCTACTTTTTGCTCTTTGTGGCTAAAAATCCTTTGTTACTATTATAAATGGGACGGTCCATGGATATCCAGGGGTTAGAGGTTTCTGTGGGTATGTAAACTCCATCCCACAAGATATAAATTGCAAAAGCAATGGCTGCATGTGCCCTGTTGTACCAACTGTTTTATACTGGGTTTTGCTATTTTCAAGTGATCATCTGTTTTTTTACTGTATTCCAAATAAAAGAGTAGTGCATTAATGCTTAGGTAACTGAGAGTAAGCCATGCCAAAGCTGATTAGGCTTCAGTGCCTCAGTCAGTGAAACTGATGAGGTCTGGAGAGGGAATATATCCTTTTAAAATGTTAAGGAACTAATTGTGACAATGAACATTCTTCAGTATAGATCTTTTGACACAAAGGAGTCAAGAAATGGGAAGATACATTCAGTTCATGTGAAGAACAGAAACATTCCCATTGGTGGCAGCATGTTCATAATGGAGAAGAATGCAGGAGCCAGGACAGAGAAGAGTAAAGAGAAGTTGTGATGAGCTTTCAGCTCATGTTTGGTTTCCTTTCTACCTATAGTCCTTTCCAAGCTCACTCCTCTGTGATTAAACTTTGATTCTTGAGGTTGGCTGGACATACAGCTCAGTGGCACAGTGATTTCCCTGCATAGTGATTCACTAGCTTGAAAACCCAATACTTGGGGAAAACTGGGATGGGGAGTGGATTCTTTCTCAGAAAAAGAGAATCATAAAGTGTAATTATATGGGTTGGATTAGGATTACAGAAAACTGTCCCAGGTTTATGTCATTCAAACATGGGTAAGTTATGTTTTCTAAAAACCCTGAAAGCTTAGTTTAATCATGGATTACTAGAGACTGTATTTAACTCTCATGATTATTTGTATAAAAACATTTCAAAGGCTACGTAAGTAGCAATTGGTATTAGAATTAAGATTTTTATCCAGAATGAAAGATACTAAAGCTTTAAAGCTATTTACAAGGATATCTTACTTTTATTCCAATTTAAGTATGAAAAGAAACAGGTGTGGTAGCATTGAAGCCTTCTCTGTCTCATTCTTTTAAACCATGTTAATCTATCCTTTCTTTTTTGTTATGCATCTTTCTCAATGTTTATTGTTTTTCTGATCACTTCTCTTCTCTCTTCAATGGAAGTATCTTCACCATGGTAACAAACAAACCTGTGGCCCATCTGAATAGATTTTGATGCTTTTATTTGGTGCTGTTTTACAGATTTTGTATTTTCTTTAAGCTAAATGAAATCATATTTAAAACTCTACATGCTTGATGACCTACTTCCAACCACAGTCCCCTTTTATTTCTGTAGTAACGAGGACTAAAAGACTAGAAAGGCAGAGCCAACCTGAGAACCTAAACCCTGAGGTATGAGAGGATGCTGAACTAATTAGAAAACATTGCAGTGAGCAATGTTCTATGCTTATGGGCAAAGGGCCATCTACAAGACATATAGTTGGGAACAGCTGTCTTTGGAAAAGGGATGTTGCATTCTTGTGAAATGTTTGAGATAAGTCAACATTTACTCATTTCTTGTAAGGACTGTAGGCATTAACAGAGAAAGAAGTTAAAAAGATCTTGACTTCCAGCTCCCAAAGAGGAAAGTCAACAAAAATCTGAGACTTGCTGCAGGCTATTTCTTGGTCAGTAGAATAGGACAGACTTAAGGATATGAGAGATATCACAGAAAGTTGTAGTGAT
>JADRCH010011237.1:0-10990 GCA_019843965.1 Rhynchomys soricoides
GTGGGCTTGCCTGGGAGCTCCTTCCCGTTCACCTTGGCCAGAATCACCGTGTCCTTCCCTGGAGGAGAGAAGTAGTGAGGAACCCAGCTCTCCAGAGAGGACCCTGAGCTCAAGACCCAGCCCTCCCTCCTCAGACCCAGGGCTCCAGGCCTGGCTCTCCACCCTCAGATCCAGAAGTCCTCGTTAGGTTAGTCCTCCTCCTCCAGATCCAGGGGTTCAGACTGAACTTTACTCCAGGTTCTAGACTGTTCTTCCCAAGTGCTCACCAGTCTCCACTGACACAGAGTCCGGCTTTTTCAGGAAGATGCCTGTGGGCTCCTCCACAGTTGGGGATTGGTCCTCAGGTGGGGTCTCTGCTCAGGAGAAAGAATTCGGGGGTCAGCAGTGATCTGGGGAGGTCAGTAAGCATCCTTCTGCTCAGAAAGCAGAAATCATAGGAGTGCTTGGATTTTAATCCAGAGGGCATAAACTTTGCTAGGCTCCCTCAGCCCCTGGGCCTCGGTTTCCCCATCTGTGGAGCAGTAGGTTATGGTCAGGATGATCTTGAAGGAACTCCAGGTAAAGGGCATGTAAATATGATCACAGCCTTGGGGGACTGGGCAAGAACTGCTTGAGCTATCACTCCGAGTGAGGCGCCAGCCTGGGATGCTGGGAAGCCAGGAAGGACTGTGGCTCTGACCCTGTGTGGGAACAGCTATAGGAAAGAGACAGGGAAAGTCTAGAACAGTGTGGAGAAGGGCCAGGAGGAAACCGCTGGCAGAGCCTCACCTTTGGGGGACTCTGCAGGAGTCTGCTTTGCAGGGGCTTCCTTTGGGGCATCCTTGCCTTTGGGGGCCTTTTTGGCCGCTGTAACATAGAGGTTGAGACTTCAGCATAAAATGGTTCTCTCCCCAGAATCCAGAGGCCTCACCCAGACCTTCTTCTTCAGAACCAAGGGTTCAGTCTCAAACCTTCTCCCTTGGACTCTCCTCCCTCAGATGGAGATAGGTATGGTGGGGTATAGATCCCCCATTCCAGGCATAAGGTGATTCCAGCCCTGAGTGTGGAGTCAGGTTCCCCCTCCCCTTGTAGCCTCACCCCAGCCTTTGGCCATCAGCCTGACCTTTCAGGTTTGGGGTATAATTAGCCCTTCCCTTGGGCTGGAAACTAGACACTGGTGCTGACCACAGCAGTCTACCATGTGGTGCGGGTCAGTCTGTGCAAGGGAACTGGTCTCTACCTCAGCCAGGCTGGGCTGACCCCAGGGGACCAGCCACCTAGGGGTAGGTGACACCAGGGTTAGGGTAGGGGTAGGCTTGTGTGCAGTGCCTACTGCCACAAAAAGAGAAAGCCCCAACCAGCAAATAGACTGTCTCTGCCCCCCTCAAGGAGTATGCCTAACTTCGAATGAAGAGAGACAGGGGTGCTGGGACACAGCCAGTATTTGCCAAGCAGGTAGGAGGCTCTGGATTTCATCCCCAGCATAGCAGGAAAAAGAGGGCTCCACCCATGGAGAAAAGGCATATAATTCCTTCACAGAAGCCTAATGCACACACCAAGGGACTCCTCATGTTTACACAGAAGAGTATCATTCCACACACATGGGGTCCTATTGTGTCCAGAGAAGCACCCCATGATCCCAATCTTCACTCAGTGAGGAGACTCAACTACCTCGAGGGTGCTCTCTCACCTGGAGAGGATTCTATCCCCAAGCTGAGCCCCAGCAGCAGTGCACAAGCAAGATCCCATCGGCCTCAAGAAAAAGACACACAACACACACACACACACACACACACACACACACACACCAGAAAAAATTGTATTGCCAGGTGATGCATGCCTTTAATCCTAGCACTTGGGAGGCAGACACAGGTGGATTTCTTATGAGTTTGAAGCCAACCTGGTCTATAGTGCTAGTTCTAGAACAGCCAGAGCCAGGGATACACAGAGAAACCCTGTCTTGAAAGAGAGAGAGAGAGAGAGACCCCTAGCAGGGTGTGATAGCACACGCCTGCTATCCAGTCTTGGTAGACTGAGGCAGTAAGATTAGGACTTCCCAGCCAGCCTTGGCTCCAGAGTGAGTTTGGGGACAGCCTGGAGGGCTTGGGGGCTGGGGTGGGGTGAGGGAGCAAGGAGAGGAGGAAGGAGAGAAAGAAACCCGAGGCCATTTATAATTGCACAACTGAGATTTCTACCCAAGATGGGTCTCACAGTCCCGAAAGAGGAAGGGGGACTCCCGACCCTACCCAGACAATAGACCTGCAATAGGAAGGTACCCATCTGTGCACACAGAAAGGGTCCCTCTTCCCCAAGCAGAGAAGGAACCCACACTCTACCTAGATGTAAGAACAGGCAAAGGACCCCTCCTCCCATAGGAGAGACATCCCCTTGTCTGCAGCCACCCTCCACCCCACCCCCAACCCCAAGAAGGTTTCCGGCCAGCCACCTGGTTTCGCCTCAGGCATGTCTGCAACCTTCTCCTGCTCTCAGGACTTGAGACCGCAGTGGCTCTAGCCAGGCCCTAGCAGGGACAGGTGGGTCTCCAGGAGGAGCCCTTTATGGAGTCTTGAGACTCCCAGGAGGCAGCGCAGGGCCGCCCCGCATTCCTCTTGCATGCTCTAAAGGGCGAGAAATAGCGAGTAGACAGGAGTGGGGGAATGCCAGGTCCTTAGTGGGGATGGGGAGGGAGTGCTTGGACACCTGAGTCTGTGGAGGTGCAAAGGTGAGGACTGCGTGACCTCAGGAAGAAGGGAACTGGGACTCCAGAGTCTGGGGGCGCAGGAGTCCAGATCCTTAGGTCCAGGATGAAGGAGGAGGAACGAGAAGCGGCCAGAGCACAAGATGGGGAGAGGGAGGTAGCAGAGAGAGCGCTTTGGGGGTGGGGGGGCAAAGAAAGAAGAGGAAAAGAGAAAAGGAAAGAAGAGGGGAATCCTGGGTCCTGGAAAGGGGAGGAGGACGAGGAGGGCTGGGAGTCTCAGGTGCACAGGGGCAGGCGGGGTGTGTTCTGGAAGCCTTTCTTAGCCAGCCCCAGTCAGGAGTTTTCTAGAAACCAGAGCCGGGAAGGATAGTCCGATTTCCCCGCGTAGGCAGGACGGGTGCCTGCCTCGGAGAGGAGGTCTCGGTGTCCCTTCCGCCCTGTTCTGGTCCGGGTCCCCGTGGGAGCGGCCTGGCCGGCTGCCCATCACCGGCCGAGTGCAAAGAGGCCGGGAAGGCCCTGGAGGGCTGCCCGGGCCCGGCTCCTTCCCAGCACCAGAGGGGAGGAGGGGGTAAGGAGGAGGAGAGGAACTTGGAGAACCACAGGTGTGGCTGGCCCGGGAGGGTGTCAGAGGAAGGGACCGGGTGAGGGCCCAGGGGATCCAAGACAAGCTGCCCGCCCCCGCGCTCTCTTTACTTCTTGTGCCCTTCCTTCCTTTCTACTTTCGAAAAAATTCCCTAAGAGCCGGAAGCTTCCCTGCTTCTGGGGGCACTTAGCCCTGTGACGCCATTGGTTGCGGTGCAAAAACTTCCACCTCGCTCCCTAGGGAGCAGGCAAGTTGCACAGCGACCCACTATAGTGACACATCCCTGTATCCCGGAATTCCAGAGGCTGGGCTGAGACAGGGCCATTGGTTCGACTTCAAGACCAGCCTGAACTACAGTGTAAGGACGATTCTATCTTCAAAAAAGAACACACAAAAGCCAGACGTCTGGAATGGAGGGGTGAGCAGAAAGGAAAGGTGGGAAACAGTGATTTTGCCATTCAAGCCCCAGCCTAGCTCACCAGCTTCCTCCTCCATCTCACCCCTCCCTGTAACTATCACAATCTCAGAAGAGCAGGCAGGGGGCAGTTCCTGATAAAGGGTGCCAAGACGGCCTAATTTTGGTGTAGGGCTTTATTTATTATGCATGTAGAGTGATGATGTTGGGTTTTGAAGAAATAATTTTATTTGGTGTGGTTTAGCCTTGACCCGTGGAAATTTGGACCTTCCACGATGCTTTTCCCCCTCCTGGCCACCCACAGAGGTGAGTTCCGGTGTGTCACAGTCTCATCAGGGTTGCAGTTTTAAGGGCCTCTTCTGTTTCTCAGAGGGATGGAAGCCTGCCTGGCTAGCCCAGCTCACTCAAGCTTCAAAGCTCTGGGTTCTGATTCTGCCACGGAAGCCCAAGAGAAACCCACAGTTTGAGCCTGCTTGGCCTGCAGCGCTTGAAAGACAAAAGACTGGGCCCAAACAAGCAGTTGTGAGAAGTCACTGGTGTGAGACAGGCAAGCACCGAGCAGGGTCCTGGGCAGACACCTGAACAGAGGCTAGCCCCAGAAAAGCTGGCCAGAGGTCACCAGTTGTCCAAAGATTCACATTCAGATATCTGGATTGTGGAAATGCTCTCTAGTTTGAAAGGTCACCGTGAAATCGGACTTTCCTCTGAAGAAAACACCTGCAGGGACTTAATTTGCCTGCTTTGTGGGTGGGGGGTGACCAGCTCTAGATGTCTGTTTAACCATGGCATGGGTAAGCACAGTGTGGTAAAACATGTTCCTAGTCCTAGCACTCCAGACACGAAGGCAGAGAGAGTGTTATGAGCTAGAAGCCAGCCTGGGCTACACAAATAGACCTTGACTTAAGAAAAAGGAAAGAAACAGTCACGTGGTGCTGCCAGAAATCTGAGCATTCTGGCTCAAGGTCATCCTCAGCTACATAGTGAGTTCAAGGCCAGCCTGGGCTACAGAAGACCCACTGTCAAAGATAAAAGGTACTAGCCTTGCCACACCACACCTCTGCTGCACACCCCAAACTGACCAAGAGCCAGTGTGACCCTCAAACACAATACACAGGTCGCACCTCAAACAGGACAGTCAGTGTGAATGCAAGGCTGCTAAGAGCCTAGAGAACTCCCAGATGATCAAAAAACCCCAGAAGGGAGAGCCCAACCTATAGGAGTCACGGAACTTCACACCCCTACCCTACCCAGCAATTCATCTGGGACAGAGATCCCTAGGGTCCCAAGGGATGGCTGAGGCAGAAGAATAGTCACAGGTTGGGGGCCAGCCTGAACTACATAATGAGACCCTGACTCAAACAAACAAAAATCATAAATGGACACAGAGAAAAGTCACACACAGGCGGCACAGTGTTCTCAGGGAACTCCAAACATAACTAGATCTCAAATCTGACAAGGGCCTCAAGGGAGCACAGAGAGACCCATCCAACAAACACAAGGGGTTGGGGGTGGTGTGGGGTGGTGTGTGTGTGTTTGTGTGTGTGTGTGTGTGTGTGTGTGTGTGTGTGTGTGTGCGCGCGCGTGCGCGCGCGTGTGTTGTAGACAGCGCCACCTGCTGGTGCATTGGCGTGTGAGATCACAGGGCTCACAAGAATCTGCTGATTCTGGAACCGCAGTCAACACCAGGGGCCCTCACAGAGAAACTCAGCCCGTTCTGGAACCGTGTAGAATGGCCAGTGCGACCTCCATCACTACCATCCTGGAATCCCATACATGACACAGGAGACTCTGGGGAGACCCTGGTGAGAGCGGAGGACCCTGGCAGCCTGATGCACCCCATATGGGGCTCCATGGGCACTGGGACTTAGGGCCAGAAAGGGGTCCCAGCGGGGCGCTCAGGCATGCCGGGCAGCTGGCAGCAGAGCGCTGTCAAACTGGTAGGTGAGCTTGCGTTTGACCTTGCGGATTTCGCCTGTCTTGGCATAGTTGCGCAGCGCTCGAGCCAGCTTCTGATACGTCATGCGCTTGCGGTTGCCCTTCTGCTGGCCCCAGCGGCGAGCCAACAACTCCTTGTGCTTGGAGGAGAATTGGAAGACGCCGGCACCTGGCTCCACCCACCACACGCACTCGCGCATGTCCCCGCGCAGGAGCAGCCCCAGCAAGAACTGGTACAGGCGCAGCTTCTTGCGTGCACCTGCAGGGTGTTGGATACACGCGTCAAGAAGGGGAAGTCCGTTAAAGGAACCCCCAGATCTACGGCCCCTTGCCACACTAGTTTTCACAATTGACTTGGGCCTGCTTGGCTCGGACTTATTATTCCTGCTACTCCAGAGGCTGAGGAAAGATCACCAAGTTCAAGATCAGCCCGGGTAACTTAGTAAGACTGTCTTTTAAAAGTAAGAGGGTGAGACTTGGCTCAGTGAATCCCTCCAGTGAGTGGGACGACTGGTTTTACAGACGGGAAACTGAGGTCCAACAGAGAATAAGTTGATTGAAAGGCTGTCAGACACAGAGGTATAAGGAGAGGGGGATTGTGGGTATGTATTGGGTTCCCTTTGGCTGTTACTGTGTCTTTGTGCACAATGGAAACCAAGGCACAGAAAGGTCGACGTCCTTGACCAAGGTCACACAGGCAACAGGTAGCATGATCTGGGAACTTTCTTGGAAGTATTAGTGTTTAGGGAGCTCTGGTTTCTGCATCCTCTCCCCCACCCCCAGTCAGCATCCCAACTAACTCTCCACCCCACATACCTGCCTCAGATCCCCTCCCCTCGGAGCCAGCCAAGAGGGCCTCGTCTGACTCACTGTCCGAGACCTCCAGGGCAGGGCTGTCCAGCAGAATGTCCTCCTCTGACAGCACAGGGCTGGGGTATGGAGCATAAGCCAAGGATCCCAGGGTCTGTGGGAGACCAGGGTCACCTGCACATCACTCTTGGTCCTCCCCACCTCTGCCCAGGGTCACCTGCACATCACTCTAGGTCCTCCCCACCTCTGCCCAGGGTCACCTGCACATCACTCTTGGTCCTCCCCACCTCTGTGGCTCTCACTACTTGGGTCTACATCCTCCTGTACAGTGTGGACACTGGCCTTGGTTCATGTCTCAATACACAAAGAGGTTGAGGCAGTTTCCCCAAGCTGTACAGCCAGTAGATGGTGTGGGTAGGAACTGCCCTCTGAACTGAGGTATACAGTAGGGAGCCCAGGGGACACTTGAGCTACCTTGGGAGGGTGTCTTGTGCCCCCCCCAATCCAGAAGTTCATTTCAAGGTTGTACAAGAAATGTGAGGTGGGAACTCTCCCTCCAAGTTGTCCCTGCTCCTCACCTGGCTGGTGAAGTCCTCTGAGGGGTATACCTGGAGGCCAGGCCCCAGGGCCTCCAAGCTGGGGACTGGATCAACGGTTCCCATGGGGCTATAGGTGGAGGGGCTGGGACCATGACCATAACAGAGCTGCACAGCCTGGGAGTGGGCAAAGGCAGCCGTAGCAGGGTCGAAGGCTTCATAGGGAGCGACGGTAGGGGCAGGCGGGGCCTCTGTCCAGCCCCATGTGGAGTCTGGGAGAAGGGTCAGAGTTAGTACCTGAAGGAGGTCAGAAGACCCACACCCTCAAGGTCCCACACAGAGGGGCCTTTGTAAGCTGTGCAAATCTCTGACCCCAGAATTTGCATGGGGGAGCAGATGGGCGGGAGGTGGGGAGGAGGTGGCTTGGGGAAGGGCTGCCATGCTGGGGGAGAGCTCCCATGAGTCTGAGATACCCCTCTGTGAACTGGGCCCAAGGTGGTATGAAACTGGGCTCACTCACCAGGGCCCCCATCTGAATCTGGGTAACTGAAAGGCTTGCTGCTGTCCAGGTCATAGAAGACACCTTCTGGGTACTGCCGGAGTGAGGACAGGGTCATCTCAGGCCTTGGAGACACTCCCTCCCCAACCTTTGGGAAGACTAACAGACAGGTGAGAGAAGGAAATGGCTGATGGGGACAGAAAAAAATAGAGGCTGAATCCATGAATAAGACGTTCCCATAAGCTAGCATCTGCCATGACTCTGACCTCAAGGAAACCTAGTAGTTTCCAGTAAGCAACTGGTACCCAGAAACTCACTCTGTAGCTCAGGCTGGCCCAGAGCTTGGAGCAACTGTTTAGCCTCATCCTCTGAGTTTGGGATGACAGTCACTCACCACCATCTTTAATTCAGGGAACCAGTTCATCTCAACAACTGTCTGTCCCCTCAGTCACAGCCATTGCAGAGGCAGTGGGGACTAGACCTGAAGCAGATGAGCACTGCCCATTGACTCCCACACACCCCTCCTGTTCATGCAGGGGAGAGGGAAACCTGTATGCACAGAGCATCCCAAGGGAGCTCTGCTCAGGCCCCAGATCACAAGCATCTCAGCAGAAGGGATAAACAAACTATGGCCGTTCTGGTGGGCGGTGGACCATGCAACAAAGAGAAAGAATGGGTACCTAACACACCATGGAAGGAAAGAGGTCAGAAGCCCAAAAGACCTATATAAAAATCACTTTAAAAGTTCAAATGAATCAGTATAAAATATTGGGTAAGACTGACTAGGAAGAGACTCCAGAAGGATGGAAACTTTCTAGATCTGGGTCTGGTAATGGCTACAGAGGTATATACCATGAAGGCACTCACTGATGCACACTCAAGACATCAATTTTAAACAACCTACAAGCCAGGTGTCTCTCATGGACATCCCCAGCACTCTGAAGGCCAGCTAGGGAGTTTGAAAGCCAGACAGGAGAAATTCTGTCTCAATTAAAACAAAATCAAACCAACAAAGGCCAACAAAACTCAAAGCAGAAAGGGCTTCTCTACCACCATAAGAAAAGTCTCATTGTCAGGTTAAGAGCTCAACAATGTTAGGGAAAATAGTTGGTGTCCAAAATACTGCAGTTAAAAGATGTAAGATCCATAACCCCAAAGAAGGGGTGTACAGGAAGAACACGGGAGAGACGGGTACACAAGCTCATGGAGTTTGAGAAAAATATGTGGAGAGAGATGGGGGAATGGGGGTCAGGGGAGACAGAGAGACAGAGACTGGAAACTGAGCCCGGAAGTAGATGATCTTAGTAAGGTTAGTTCCCATGGGCCATGCCTGGCCGCTACATACCCAGGAACCTCCAACTCACCAAGCAGCTTAAGTGTGGGCTGTCCAGCCTGGCAGGAGAGAGACACAGGGGCATGTCAGGGCCTCCCTCAGCCACTTGAGTCTCAAAGTGGTTGTGGAGCCCAGAGGGGAGGTGGTGGCAGCTGTGATCACCCACCACAGCTCTGCATCTGTGGGCTGTCCCTGTGTGCGCCCAGCCTTCCCCTCAGTCACCCCCACACCCCTATCAGGACAGGAAGTGGGGGGCGGGTGCCAGGCAAATGTCCCCCACTCTCCCTGGGATTTGCATGCACAGACACTGGGGGAGACAGGGAAAGTAGGGGAGAAAGTCCCCAGACAGCTGGGGACAGGATGGCCAGAGAACTGGGTTTGAGTGTCTCGAAAGCCTGGCTAAGACTAGGAGCAACAAGAACTGAAAAACTGGGCTAGGAAGGGACACAGTAAGGGGGGATGAACAAAGCAGCATCTTTCTTGTACCCCAGGATGGGCAGCCAGGGTAGAACCAGGAACCAAAGGAAACGGCTGGACAGAAGAAACTAGAGACAGACAAAACTCAAGGTGCAGAGTGCCAGGAAATGAGCCATGTAATGCTATGTTGAGAACAAATGGCACATCTGGGAGGGCCTAGGCAGGACAGGCGTGTCTCCAGAACATGCCATCTCTGGAACCCTGTCTAGGAAGACAGAGCTGATGGAGAACTGTCTTCTGATGATCACCCCTTTATCACCTGCCTCTGGGTGCCACAGAAGCTGATGCTGAGTGGGGTGGGGGTCCCAAGAACAGGTTTGGGGGTTACCCACTTACTGTGCAGCCTCCAGAGCAAGCATGGTGGTTCAGAGCAGGCTAGGCTGGCTCTGGCCACCACCCCTATATATATTTGGCCCAGCCCCCACCCACCCCCACCCCAGGGCGGGCCATGGGGGCCCTCCTCAAAAATCCCCTCTGGGAGGGGTCTGGATTGCACAACCCTCTGGTCACATGGCAGGGAGGTGGGCCTAGGAGCCATCTGGATTTGGGGATCCCCACCACTGGAGATGGAAGGCTGACATGGAGAAGTGGAGAGAATTGCTGAGAAAGGGGAGAGAGATAAAGGACTTGCAGGCCCTGGGGCTAGGATGCCAGAGGGACCAACGGTGACCAGGGCAGGATGGCAGGGAGCAGTCAGGCCCAGGGACAGCTGTAGGGACTGACAGGGAAACTCTCAAGAGCTGAGGGGAAGCCCAAGCAGACAGACCACCAGGACCCTATGGTGGAAGCACCTCCGTGGCTGTGCTGGGACAGGGAGTGTCCCCATGCTGCTCTGAGTTGTGGAAGCCTATGTGCTAGGAGCTGCCCTAGGCCTGGAGGAAGACAGGGCAGCACCGCCAGCTGGGCGACCACTAGTCCCCTGGGGAGGGGCAAAACAGCGTAGTAGGGTCCCATTCTGGGTTTCAGAGAGAAAACAGAGAGATGCCAGCCCTGCGTGGACACAGGCAGAGGCACTGGGGCTCCAGGAGGGTGTACAGAGCCTCCTGTACCATGAAACCCAACCTGTTCCCAAAGACCACAACATAGCCAGTAGCAAAAGTCTGAATTTTATTTCCTGTCCTTTGTCAGGTCACCAGGCCTCAGGGCCCGGGGGTCCAAAGCGCTGCAGTAGCCGTTCCTGGTCTTCCAGGTCCTTCCGCACCTTCTTGCGCATGTAGAAGATGGGACAGTCGCGGCTGTGGAGGATGGTGGTCAGGGGCTGTTCCCAGGACTTTGACCCCTACCTGCTGCCCACCCAGGGGAGGGGGCTGTTTGCTTAGTGGGCACAGGGAAGCAGTACCCTGAGAGGTAGCCAGCCGCATATCGTATATCAGCTGTCACCTGGCGTGGGAACCTGCCCCGCCCTCCTGTTCCCTGGGGAAAGCCCGGCCCCACCCTGGGGGAAGCTAGGCAGGGGCCAAGCCCAGGCAGACCCTGCCCATTCTGCAGTGAGGTCTCACAGCTGGGTCATGAGTCTGGTGGCAGGAGGGGAAGGGCACACCTGGTACAGATGACATCCTCATGCAAGCTGCCCTGGCAGCGCTGGCACTGTGTCCAGAGGCGCGAGAAACGTTCCTCCAGGGCATTCAGGTGTGACACCTGAGGACACAGTGGCTTGAGCAGGGCTGTGGGGACCAGGCGTGCCCTAGCTCTCACGCTGCCCCACTCACCGTGCCCTAGCTCTCA
>JADRCH010011238.1:0-11003 GCA_019843965.1 Rhynchomys soricoides
GTGGGCTTGCCTGGGAGCTCCTTCCCGTTCACCTTGGCCAGAATCACTGTGTCCTTCCCTGGAGGAGAGAAGTAGTGAGGAACCCAGCTCTCCAGAGAGGACCCTGAGCTCAAGACCCAGCCCTCCCTCCTCAGACCCAGGGCTCCAGGCCTGGCTCTCCACCCTCAGATCCAGAAGTCCTCGTTAGGTTAGTCCTCCTCCTCCAGATCCAGGGGTTCAGACTGAACTTTACTCCAGGTTCTAGACTGTTCTTCCCAAGTGCTCACCAGTCTCCACTGACACAGAGTCCGGCTTTTTCAGGAAGATGCCTGTGGGCTCCTCCACAGTTGGGGATTGGTCCTCAGGTGGGGTCTCTGCTCAGGAGAAAGAATTCGGGGGTCAGCAGTGATCTGGGGAGGTCAGTAAGCATCCTTCTGCTCAGAAAGCAGAAATCATAGGAGTACTTGGATTTGAATCCAGAGGGCATAAACTTTGCTAGGCTCCCTCAGCCCCTGGGCCTCGGTTTCCCCATCTGTGGAGCAGTAGGTTATGGTCAGGATGATCTTGAAGGAACTCCAGGTAAAGGGCATGTAAATATGATCACAGCCTTGGGGGACTGGGCAAGAACTGCTTGAGCTATCACTCCGAGTGAGGCGCCAGCCTGGGATGCTGGGAAGCCAGGAAGGACTGTGGCTCTGACCCTGTGTGGGAACAGCTATAGGAAAGAGACAGGGAAAGTCTAGAACAGTGTGGAGAAGGGCCAGGAGGAAACCGCTGGCAGAGCCTCACCTTTGGGGGACTCTGCAGGAGTCTGCTTTGCAGGGGCTTCCTTTGGGGCATCCTTGCCTTTGGGGGCCTTTTTGGCCGCTGTAACATAGAGGTTGAGACTTCAGCATAAAATGGTTCTCTCCCCAGAATCCAGAGGCCTCACCCAGACCTTCTTCTTCAGAACCAAGGGTTCAGTCTCAAACCTTCTCCCTTGGACTCTCCTCCCTCAGATGGAGATAGGTATGGTGGGGTATAGATCCCCCATTCCAGGCATAAGGTGATTCCAGCCCTGAGTGTGGAGTCAGGTTCCCCCTCCCCTTGTAGCCTCACCCCAGCCTTTGGCCATCAGCCTGACCTTTCAGGTTTGGGGTATAATTAGCCCTTCCCTTGGGCTGGAAACTAGACACTGGTGCTGACCACAGCAGTCTACCATGTGGTGCGGGTCACTGACCCATGGGTCAGTCTGTGCAAGGGAACTGGTCTCTACCTCAGCCAGGCTGGGCTGACCCCAGGGGACCAGCCACCTAGGGGTAGGTGACACCAGGGTTAGGGTAGGGGTAGGCTTGTGTGCAGTGCCTACTGCCACAAAAAGAGAAAGCCCCAACCAGCAAATAGACTGTCTCTGCCCCCCTCAAGGAGTATGCCTAACTTCGAATGAAGAGAGACAGGGGTGCTGGGACACAGCCAGTATTTGCCAAGCAGGTAGGAGGCTCTGGATTTCATCCCCAGCATAGCAGGAAAAAGAGGGCTCCACCCATGGAGAAAAGGCATATAATTCCTTCACAGAAGCCTAATGCACACACCAAGGGACTCCTCATGTTTACACAGAAGAGTATCATTCCACACACATGGGGTCCTATTGTGTCCAGAGAAGCACCCCATGATCCCAATCTTCACTCAGTGAGGAGACTCAACTACCTGGAGGGTGCTCTCTCACCTGGAGAGGATTCTATCCCCAAGCTGAGCCCCAGCAGCAGTGTACAAGCAAGATCCCATCGGCCTCAAGAAAAAGACACACACACACACACACACACACACACACACACACACCAGAAAAAATTGTATTGCCAGGTGATGCATGCCTTTAATCCTAGCACTTGGGAGGCAGACACAGGTGGATTTCTTATGAGTTTGAAGCCAACCTGGTCTATAGTGCTAGTTCTAGAACAGCCAGAGCCAGGGATACACAGAGAAACCCTGTCTTGAAAGAGAGAGAGAGAGAGAGAGACCCCTAGCAGGGTGTGATAGCACACGCCTGCTATCCAGTCTTGGTAGACTGAGGCAGTAAGATTAGGACTTCCCAGCCAGCCTTGGCTCCAGAGTGAGTTTGGGGACAGCCTGGAGGGCTTGGGGGCTGGGGTGGGGTGAGGGAGCAAGGAGAGGAGGAAGGAGAGAAAGAAACCCGAGGCCATTTATAATTGCACAACTGAGATTTCTACCCAAGATGGGTCTCACAGTCCTGAAAGAGGAAGGGGGACTCCCGACCCTACCCAGACAATAGACCTGCAATAGGAAGGTACCCATCTGTGCACACAGAAAGGGTCCCTCTTCCCCAAGCAGAGAAGGAACCCACACTCTACCTAGATGTAAGAACAGGCAAAGGACCCCTCCTCCCATAGGAGAGACATCCCCTTGTCTGCAGCCACCCTCCACCCCACCCCCAACCCCAAGAAGGTTTCCGGCCAGCCACCTGGTTTCGCCTCAGGCATGTCTGCAACCTTCTCCTGCTCTCAGGACTTGAGACCGCAGTGGCTCTAGCCAGGCCCTAGCAGGGACAGGTGGGTCTCCAGGAGGAGCCCTTTATGGAGTCTTGAGACTCCCAGGAGGCAGCGCAGGGCCGCCCCGCATTCCTCTTGCATGCTCTAAAGGGCGAGAAATAGCGAGTAGACAGGAGTGGGGGAATGCCAGGTCCTTAGTGGGGATGGGGAGGGAGTGCTTGGACACCTGAGTCTGTGGAGGTGCAAAGGTGAGGACTGCGTGACCTCAGGAAGAAGGGAACTGGGACTCCAGAGTCTGGGGGCGCAGGAGTCCAGATCCTTAGGTCCAGGATGAAGGAGGAGGAACGAGAAGCGGCCAGAGCACAAGATGGGGAGAGGGAGGTAGCAGAGAGAGCGCTTTGGGGGCGGGGGGGGGCAAAGAAAGAAGAGGAAAAGAGAAAAGGAAAGAAGAGGGGAATCCTGGGTCCTGGAAAGGGGAGGAGGACGAGGAGGGCTGGGAGTCTCAGGTGCACAGGGGCAGGCGGGGTGTGTTCTGGAAGCCTTTCTTAGCCAGCCCCAGTCAGGAGTTTTCTAGAAACCAGAGCCGGGAAGGATAGTCCGATTTCCCCGCGTAGGCAGGACGGGTGCCTGCCTCGGAGAGGAGGTCTCGGTGTCCCTTCCGCCCTGTTCTGGTCCGGGTCCCCGTGGGAGCGGCCTGGCCGGCTGCCCATCACCGGCCGAGTGCAAAGAGGCCGGGAAGGCCCTGGAGGGCTGCCCGGGCCCGGCTCCTTCCCAGCACCAGAGGGGAGGAGGGGGTAAGGAGGAGGAGAGGAACTTGGAGAACCACAGGTGTGGCTGGCCCGGGAGGGTGTCAGAGGAAGGGACCGGGTGAGGGCCCAGGGGATCCAAGACAAGCTGCCCGCCCCCGCGCTCTCTTTACTTCTTGTGCCCTTCCTTCCTTTCTACTTTCGAAAAAATTCCCTAAGAGCCGGAAGCTTCCCTGCTTCTGGGGGCACTTAGCCCTGTGACGCCATTGGTTGCGGTGCAAAAACTTCCACCTCGCTCCCTAGGGAGCAGGCAAGTTGCACAGCGACCCACTATAGTGACACATCCCTGTATCCCGGAATTCCAGAGGCTGGGCTGAGACAGGGCCATTGGTTCGACTTCAAGACCAGCCTGAACTACAGTGTAAGGACGATTCTATCTTCAAAAAAGAACACACAAAAGCCAGACGTCTGGAATGGAGGGGTGAGCAGAAAGGAAAGGTGGGAAACAGTGATTTTGCCATTCAAGCCCCAGCCTAGCTCACCAGCTTCCTCCTCCATCTCACCCCTCCCTGTAACTATCACAATCTCAGAAGAGCAGGCAGGGGGCAGTTCCTGATAAAGGGTGCCAAGACGGCCTAATTTTGGTGTAGGGCTTTATTTATTATGCATGTAGAGTGATGATGTTGGGTTTTGAAGAAATAATTTTATTTGGTGTGGTTTAGCCTTGACCCGTGGAAATTTGGACCTTCCACGATGCTTTTCCCCCTCCTGGCCACCCACAGAGGTGAGTTCCGGTGTGTCACAGTCTCATCAGGGTTGCAGTTTTAAGGGCCTCTTCTGTTTCTCAGAGGGATGGAAGCCTGCCTGGCTAGCCCAGCTCACTCAAGCTTCAAAGCTCTGGGTTCTGATTCTGCCACGGAAGCCCAAGAGAAACCCACAGTTTGAGCCTGCTTGGCCTGCAGCGCTTGAAAGACAAAAGACTGGGCCCAAACAAGCAGTTGTGAGAAGTCACTGGTGTGAGACAGGCAAGCACCGAGCAGGGTCCTGGGCAGACACCTGAACAGAGGCTAGCCCCAGAAAAGCTGGCCAGAGGTCACCAGTTGTCCAAAGATTCACATTCAGATATCTGGATTGTGGAAATGCTCTCTAGTTTGAAAGGTCACCGTGAAAGCGGACTTTCCTCTGAAGAAAACACCTGCAGGGACTTAATTTGCCTGCTTTGTGGGTGGGGGGTGACCAGCTCTAGATGTCTGTTTAACCATGGCATGGGTAAGCACAGTGTGGTAAAACATGTTCCTAGTCCTAGCACTCCAGACACGAAGGCAGAGAGAGTGTTATGAGCTAGAAGCCAGCCTGGGCTACACAAATAGACCTTGACTTAAGAAAAAGGAAAGAAACAGTCACGTGGTGCTGCCAGAAATCTGAGCATTCTGGCTCAAGGTCATCCTCAGCTACATAGTGAGTTCAAGGCCAGCCTGGGCTACAGAAGACCCACTGTCAAAGATAAAAGGTACTAGCCTTGCCACACCACACCTCTGCTACACACCCCAAACTGACCAAGAGCCAGTGTGACCCTCAAACACAATACACAGGTCGCACCTCAAACAGGACAGTCAGTGTGAATGCAAGGCTGCTAAGAGCCTAGAGAACTCCCAGATGATCAAAAAACCCCAGAAGGGAGAGCCCAACCTATAGGAGTCACGGAACTTCACACCCCTACCCTACCCAGCAATTCATCTGGGACAGAGATCCCTAGGGTCCCAAGGGATGGCTGAGGCAGAAGAATAGTCACAGGTTGGGGGCCAGCCTGAACTACATAATGAGACCCTGACTCAAACAAACAAAAATCATAAATGGACACAGAGAAAAGTCACACACAGGCGGCACAGTGTTCTCAGGGAACTCCAAACATAACTAGATCTCAAATCTGACAAGGGCCTCAAGGGAGCACAGAGAGACCCATCCAACAAACACAAGGGGTTGGGGGTGGTGTGGGGTGGTGTGTGTGTGTTTGTGTGTGTGTGTGTGTGTGTGTGTGTGTGTGTGTGTGTGCGCGCGCGTGCGCGCGCGTGTGTTGTAGACAGCGCCACCTGCTGGTGCATTGGCGTGTGAGATCACAGGGCTCACAAGAATCTGCTGATTCTGGAACCGCAGTCAACACCAGGGGCCCTCACAGAGAAACTCAGCCCGTTCTGGAACCGTGTAGAATGGCCAGTGCGACCTCCATCACTACCATCCTGGAATCCCATACATGACACAGGAGACTCTGGGGAGACCCTGGTGAGAGCGGAGGACCCTGGCAGCCTGATGCACCCCATATGGGGCTCCATGGGCACTGGGACTTAGGGCCAGAAAGGGGTCCCAGCGGGGCGCTCAGGCATGCCGGGCAGCTGGCAGCAGAGCGCTGTCAAACTGGTAGGTGAGCTTGCGTTTGACCTTGCGGATTTCGCCTGTCTTGGCATAGTTGCGCAGCGCTCGAGCCAGCTTCTGATACGTCATGCGCTTGCGGTTGCCCTTCTGCTGGCCCCAGCGGCGAGCCAACAACTCCTTGTGCTTGGAGGAGAATTGGAAGACGCCGGCACCTGGCTCCACCCACCACACGCACTCGCGCATGTCCCCGCGCAGGAGCAGCCCCAGCAAGAACTGGTACAGGCGCAGCTTCTTGCGTGCACCTGCAGGGTGTTGGATACACGCGTCAAGAAGGGGAAGTCCGTTAAAGGAACCCCCAGATCTACGGCCCCTTGCCACACTAGTTTTCACAATTGACTTGGGCCTGCTTGGCTCGGACTTATTATTCCTGCTACTCCAGAGGCTGAGGAAAGATCACCAAGTTCAAGATCAGCCCGGGTAACTTAGTAAGACTGTCTTTTAAAAGTAAGAGGGTGAGACTTGGCTCAGTGAATCCCTCCAGTGAGTGGGACGACTGGTTTTACAGACGGGAAACTGAGGTCCAACAGAGAATAAGTTGATTGAAAGGCTGTCAGACACAGAGGTATAAGGAGAGGGGGATTGTGGGTATGTATTGGGTTCCCTTTGGCTGTTACTGTGTCTTTGTGCACAATGGAAACCAAGGCACAGAAAGGTCGACGTCCTTGACCAAGGTCACACAGGCAACAGGTAGCATGATCTGGGAACTTTCTTGGAAGTATTAGTGTTTAGGGAGCTCTGGTTTCTGCATCCTCTCCCCCACCCCCAGTCAGCATCCCAACTAACTCTCCACCCCACATACCTGCCTCAGATCCCCTCCCCTCGGAGCCAGCCAAGAGGGCCTCGTCTGACTCACTGTCCGAGACCTCCAGGGCAGGGCTGTCCAGCAGAATGTCCTCCTCTGACAGCACAGGGCTGGGGTATGGAGCATAAGCCAAGGATCCCAGGGTCTGTGGGAGACCAGGGTCACCTGCACATCACTCTTGGTCCTCCCCACCTCTGCCCAGGGTCACCTGCACATCACTCTAGGTCCTCCCCACCTCTGCCCAGGGTCACCTGCACATCACTCTTGGTCCTCCCCACCTCTGTGGCTCTCACTACTTGGGTCTACATCCTCCTGTACAGTGTGGACACTGGCCTTGGTTCATGTCTCAATACACAAAGAGGTTGAGGCAGTTTCCCCAAGCTGTACAGCCAGTAGATGGTGTGGGTAGGAACTGCCCTCTGAACTGAGGTATACAGTAGGGAGCCCAGGGGACACTTGAGCTACCTTGGGAGGGTGTCTTGTGCCCCCCCCAATCCAGAAGTTCATTTCAAGGTTGTACAAGAAATGTGAGGTGGGAACTCTCCCTCCAAGTTGTCCCTGCTCCTCACCTGGCTGGTGAAGTCCTCTGAGGGGTATACCTGGAGGCCAGGCCCCAGGGCCTCCAAGCTGGGGACTGGATCAACGGTTCCCATGGGGCTATAGGTGGAGGGGCTGGGACCATGACCATAACAGAGCTGCACAGCCTGGGAGTGGGCAAAGGCAGCCGTAGCAGGGTCGAAGGCTTCATAGGGAGCGACGGTAGGGGCAGGCGGGGCCTCTGTCCAGCCCCATGTGGAGTCTGGGAGAAGGGTCAGAGTTAGTACCTGAAGGAGGTCAGAAGACCCACACCCTCAAGGTCCCACACAGAGGGGCCTTTGTAAGCTGTGCAAATCTCTGACCCCAGAATTTGCATGGGGGAGCAGATGGGCGGGAGGTGGGGAGGAGGTGGCTTGGGGAAGGGCTGCCATGCTGGGGGAGAGCTCCCATGAGTCTGAGATACCCCTCTGTGAACTGGGCCCAAGGTGGTATGAAACTGGGCTCACTCACCAGGGCCCCCATCTGAATCTGGGTAACTGAAAGGCTTGCTGCTGTCCAGGTCATAGAAGACACCTTCTGGGTACTGCCGGAGTGAGGACAGGGTCATCTCAGGCCTTGGAGACACTCCCTCCCCAACCTTTGGGAAGACTAACAGACAGGTGAGAGAAGGAAATGGCTGATGGGGACAGAAAAAAATAGAGGCTGAATCCATGAATAAGACGTTCCCATAAGCTAGCATCTGCCATGACTCTGACCTCAAGGAAACCTAGTAGTTTCCAGTAAGCAACTGGTACCCAGAAACTCACTCTGTAGCTCAGGCTGGCCCAGAGCTTGGAGCAACTGTTTAGCCTCATCCTCTGAGTTTGGGATGACAGTCACTCACCACCATCTTTAATTCAGGGAACCAGTTCATCTCAACAACTGTCTGTCCCCTCAGTCACAGCCATTGCAGAGGCAGTGGGGACTAGACCTGAAGCAGATGAGCACTGCCCATTGACTCCCACACACCCCTCCTGTTCATGCAGGGGAGAGGGAAACCTGTATGCACAGAGCATCCCAAGGGAGCTCTGCTCAGGCCCCAGATCACAAGCATCTCAGCAGAAGGGATAAACAAACTATGGCCGTTCTGGTGGGCGGTGGACCATGCAACAAAGAGAAAGAATGGGTACCTAACACACCATGGAAGGAAAGAGGTCAGAAGCCCAAAAGACCTATATAAAAATCACTTTAAAAGTTCAAATGAATCAGTATAAAATATTGGGTAAGACTGACTAGGAAGAGACTCCAGAAGGATGGAAACTTTCTAGATCTGGGTCTGGTAATGGCTACAGAGGTATATACCATGAAGGCACTCACTGATGCACACTCAAGACATCAATTTTAAACAACCTACAAGCCAGGTGTCTCTCATGGACATCCCCAGCACTCTGAAGGCCAGCTAGGGAGTTTGAAAGCCAGACAGGAGAAATTCTGTCTCAATTAAAACAAAATCAAACCAACAAAGGCCAACAAAACTCAAAGCAGAAAGGGCTTCTCTACCACCATAAGAAAAGTCTCATTGTCAGGTTAAGAGCTCAACAATGTTAGGGAAAATAGTTGGTGTCCAAAATACTGCAGTTAAAAGATGTAAGATCCATAACCCCAAAGAAGGGGTGTACAGGAAGAACACGGGAGAGACGGGTACACAAGCTCATGGAGTTTGAGAAAAATATGTGGAGAGAGATGGGGGAATGGGGTCAGGGGAGACAGAGAGACAGAGACTGGAAACTGAGCCCGGAAGTAGATGATCTTAGTAAGGTTAGTTCCCATGGGCCATGCCTGGCCGCTACATACCCAGGAACCTCCAACTCACCAAGCAGCTTAAGTGTGGGCTGTCCAGCCTGGCAGGAGAGAGACACAGGGGCATGTCAGGGCCTCCCTCAGCCACTTGAGTCTCAAAGTGGTTGTGGAGCCCAGAGGGGAGGTGGTGGCAGCTGTGATCACCCACCACAGCTCTGCATCTGTGGGCTGTCCCTGTGTGCGCCCAGCCTTCCCCTCAGTCACCCCCACACCCCTATCAGGACAGGAAGTGGGGGGCGGGTGCCAGGCAAATGTCCCCCACTCTCCCTGGGATTTGCATGCACAGACACTGGGGGAGACAGGGAAAGTAGGGGAGAAAGTCCCCAGACAGCTGGGGACAGGATGGCCAGAGAACTGGGTTTGAGTGTCTCGAAAGCCTGGCTAAGACTAGGAGCAACAAGAACTGAAAAACTGGGCTAGGAAGGGACACAGTAAGGGGGGATGAACAAAGCAGCATCTTTCTTGTACCCCAGGATGGGCAGCCAGGGTAGAACCAGGAACCAAAGGAAACGGCTGGACAGAAGAAACTAGAGACAGACAAAACTCAAGGTGCAGAGTGCCAGGAAATGAGCCATGTAATGCTATGTTGAGAACAAATGGCACATCTGGGAGGGCCTAGGCAGGACAGGCGTGTCTCCAGAACATGCCATCTCTGGAACCCTGTCTAGGAAGACAGAGCTGATGGAGAACTGTCTTCTGATGATCACCCCTTTATCACCTGCCTCTGGGTGCCACAGAAGCTGATGCTGAGTGGGGTGGGGGTCCCAAGAACAGGTTTGGGGGTTACCCACTTACTGTGCAGCCTCCAGAGCAAGCATGGTGGTTCAGAGCAGGCTAGGCTGGCTCTGGCCACCACCCCTATATATATTTGGCCCAGCCCCCACCCACCCCCACCCCAGGGCGGGCCATGGGGGCCCTCCTCAAAAATCCCCTCTGGGAGGGGTCTGGATTGCACAACCCTCTGGTCACATGGCAGGGAGGTGGGCCTAGGAGCCATCTGGATTTGGGGATCCCCACCACTGGAGATGGAAGGCTGACATGGAGAAGTGGAGAGAATTGCTGAGAAAGGGGAGAGAGATAAAGGACTTGCAGGCCCTGGGGCTAGGATGCCAGAGGGACCAACGGTGACCAGGGCAGGATGGCAGGGAGCAGTCAGGCCCAGGGACAGCTGTAGGGACTGACAGGGAAACTCTCAAGAGCTGAGGGGAAGCCCAAGCAGACAGACCACCAGGACCCTATGGTGGAAGCACCTCCGTGGCTGTGCTGGGACAGGGAGTGTCCCCATGCTGCTCTGAGTTGTGGAAGCCTATGTGCTAGGAGCTGCCCTAGGCCTGGAGGAAGACAGGGCAGCACCGCCAGCTGGGCGACCACTAGTCCCCTGGGGAGGGGCAAAACAGCGTAGTAGGGTCCCATTCTGGGTTTCAGAGAGAAAACAGAGAGATGCCAGCCCTGCGTGGACACAGGCAGAGGCACTGGGGCTCCAGGAGGGTGTACAGAGCCTCCTGTACCATGAAACCCAACCTGTTCCCAAAGACCACAACATAGCCAGTAGCAAAAGTCTGAATTTTATTTCCTGTCCTTTGTCAGGTCACCAGGCCTCAGGGCCCGGGGGTCCAAAGCGCTGCAGTAGCCGTTCCTGGTCTTCCAGGTCCTTCCGCACCTTCTTGCGCATGTAGAAGATGGGACAGTCGCGGCTGTGGAGGATGGTGGTCAGGGGCTGTTCCCAGGACTTTGACCCCTACCTGCTGCCCACCCAGGGGAGGGGGCTGTTTGCTTAGTGGGCACAGGGAAGCAGTACCCTGAGAGGTAGCCAGCCGCATATCGTATATCAGCTGTCACCTGGCGTGGGAACCTGCCCCGCCCTCCTGTTCCCTGGGGAAAGCCCGGCCCCACCCTGGGGGAAGCTAGGCAGGGGCCAAGCCCAGGCAGACCCTGCCCATTCTGCAGTGAGGTCTCACAGCTGGGTCATGAGTCTGGTGGCAGGAGGGGAAGGGCACACCTGGTACAGATGACATCCTCATGCAAGCTGCCCTGGCAGCGCTGGCACTGTGTCCAGAGGCGCGAGAAACGTTCCTCCAGGGCATTCAGGTGTGACACCTGAGGACACAGTGGCTTGAGCAGGGCTGTGGGGACCAGGCGTGCCCTAGCTCTCACGCTGCCCCACTCACCGTGCCCTAGCTCTCA
>JADRCH010011239.1:0-22705 GCA_019843965.1 Rhynchomys soricoides
CTGCCCCACTCACCGTGCCCTAGCTCTCACGCTGCCCCACTCACCGTACCCTAGCTCTCACGCTGCCCCACTCACCTCCTTCTGATAGAGCTCCGACTCCCGTGGCTGACAGAACTTACACACGGCTCCTGGGGGTGGGGTGGGCGTCAGTGCAGAGGTGCTGGGACCAAGCCAGTTCCTAGTCTCCATCCCTGCATCTCTGCTTTTCTCCACCCGCTGCCCATCCCAGCTTCTAAAAGTCCCCAGAGGCAAGAGAACAAGGGCCCAAGTGTGTGTGGAAAACTCCCCTGGGGAACCCCGCAGCGGGCGAGGACCCTCCGCTGGAGTGCCGTGGCAGGGCCTCACCAGTGGGTCTCACCTTGATGGTCGATTACAGAGCGGCAGCCAATGCAACAGTTGCGGCGCTTGGTAAAGGCCAGGAGGCCGCCCACCTTGCTGGTGAGGACGGTTTTGCAGCGTGTGTGGTCACCGTCTACAGGAGGGGAGCTGAATGGCCTTGTCCTGCCTCTTGCCCCTTCCCTGCCCGCCCACGCTCCCTCCTAGGGGTTCCACTTACGAAGCAGCACAGACTCTGCACGGCCCTCACCCAGAATGGGCTCAAAGATGCGCAACAGTGGCTTGGCCAGCTGCTGCTCCAGGTAGTACTGAGTATCGATGGGCAGGCTGTGCTCCAGCACAAACAGGGGGTCCTGTGGGCAGGCCAGGGTCACCAATGGCTGCAGAGGGGCATGGGCTAGGGGACAGGGAGCTAAAGAGCTGCAGACAACACCTGCAGGCTGTGATAATGGGCCTGGAGCTGTGACTCTGGTCTGGGTGGGGGCCCTCAGATCACCAAGAGTCAGTTTCCCCATGGGAGAAGGCCATGGAAGGGGCACAGGGGTCAGAAGTATCACGGCTGAGAATTGGGTGGCTTGGAGTTGGCAAAAACAAATAGAGCTGGCACCAGGGTGGGGAGGGGTGGGGAGGGCGCAGCAGCCAACTCCGCACAGGGAGGCACGATACTAAGTCTGGCCCAGGGGCATGACCGCTCAGAGGAAAGCAGAAGTGAGATTCTGGGAGGGGCACAGCCCAGGTGGGCCTGACCTCCGACTTCATGTAGGCGGCCACACCCTTGGCGGCACCAATGATCACATAGGGGACTCGGTCACCCAAGCTGGGCGCACTGCCGGGGTCGCGCTTCCTCATCCTGCGGACAGGGTAGTAGGATGAGGTTTGGGGAGGGCTGAGTGGGCCCAGCTGCAGGGGGCTGTGTGGCTGCCCACCTCTCAGCCAGTTCCACATGAGCCTGCTTGCCAGCGTAGTCTGCTGCTGCACGCGTCAACTCTTTGGTGATGACCAGTTGGGAGATGTCTATGCGGTTGCACAGCAGGTCCGAGATGATGTCCTTTGCATGGGCCACTGCACCATCAGGGTCCCTGAGAGAGAGGACATCATCAGGCCCTACTGAGGATGGGGCTGCAACTTTGACCAGCTAAGATCTAGGCATCCTGCACTATGGGCTGACACTGGGGTTAAGTGCAGAGATGGTCACAGGCAATCACAGCTGCCAGCCTGATTTACCACTGCCCCATCCCCAAGCCACATGTGTTCCCAAGGTAGGGGTCAAGGGTGCGAGGCCCCGGGGTCTGAGGGCGGCTGACTTCTTAGTCTAGGTAGGACACACACACACACACACACACACACACACCGATCCACGAGGATTCGGCGCAGAGAGGATGTAACGAGGTTGGCCACCAGGGGACAGTTGTCCCTGCGCACAGCCTCCAGGCCCTTGCAGTCCATTCTGTCATGGGCATCAGAGCGGGAGGAGAAGAGCAGGCCAGCATAGCGCTTCTTGCTGATGAGCAGGTACGGAAAGTAAACCTGGAAGGGCCACGGGTGGTGAGGCCTGCGCTCTTCCTCTGCCCCGAATCCAGAGGCCTGCGCATCTTCCTCTGCCCCGGGTGATGAAGCCTGCGCATCTTCCTCTGCCCCGAATCCAGAGGCCCATCAGAAGCAGAACAGGCAAGGAAGGGCCCGTGACTCTGGTGAAATGAATCCTAAAGAGGCCCAACATTCTCCAGCACCCCAGAAACCCACTTGACATAATGCCACAGGCCTAGAGCTGGCCCTAAATTACGAAATCCAGAGAGGTGACACTGTAAAGTCTTGCAGCCATGGGAGGAGACAGGATCAAGTGAGTCCTGAGCTGCCCCTGGATGAGCAACCAGGGGTGTATGCTTGAGCATCTGGCGAGGACTGGAGGCGATGTCCAGCACCTGGAGCCCCACACGTGCAGATCCAAAATGTACCACTGGTTTGTATAACAAAGGCCTCAGCTAGAACCCAGAACACTGCAAGACCCCAGCCTGGGGACCCCCACACTACTGCACTGTAATAAGAGACCATCACTAATTGGGAAGATCCCATTGTCTCCACCGAGCTGAGCACAGGGGATACACATACCTTCTCAAACTCTAGCCGGATGGGTGATGGGAAGTGACTGGATACCCAGTTTGCAGCCTCCCGCCCGAGAGACATTGCCTCAGCCACAGAGGAGACACCAAACCGGCACATCACAGAGTCAGTGTCACCGTAGACCACCTGCCAGGATACATGTGTGAGGGATGTCTCTTCTCAACCCAGGTGGGCAGGTGTGACCACAGGGACCCTGGAGAGTGGGCAGGTGTGACCACAGGGACCCTGGAGAGAGGGCAGGTGTGACCACAGGGACCCTGGAGAGCGGGCAGGCATGACCAGGCCCTGACCTTGGCGTTGGCTTCGTAGCCATTTTCCAGGGTGTACTTAGATTCCACTAGCTGCTTGGTTTTCTCGATCATCTGCCGCCCAAACCCAGTGACACTCTGTTAGGGGCGAAACCAGGGAGGTTGAGAATACAGAAGCTGTACACAGTGGGTCCAGCTTAGGGAGGACACACCACTGCCACTTTCAAGCATCATGGACCGCATACCAGCAGCCTATCAAACAGGTGACAGTGTATACATTCTCAGAGGACAAGGAGCCACTCCCTCCCAGGGTCTCATGCAGAGTAAGCAGAGGCTTTACCACTGCACTATACCAAGTCCCTTACTGGGGGATTTTAATCAGGGGCTGTACCATTGAGCTATAACCTTAGTCTTTTTATTTCAAGACAGGGTGTAAGTTACCCAGCTTTGAACTCCCTGAAGCCTAGATAGGCCTCTCCCCCAGCCTCATAGCCTCACCAATCGATGGAAGTACAGGCTGACATCACCACACCCTCACGTCTGTGTCATTTTACAGATGGGGATGAGGCTGGCTGGGTACTGGGTGTGATGAGCAGAATGCTCTGTCTGCTTGGGTTTCATGGGACCTCTGAGGAACCCACACCTGACTTGTCTTTTGTGCACCTGCTCTGTGCTCATGGGACCTCTGAGGAACCCACACCTGACCTGTCTTTTGTGCACCTGCTCTGTGCTCCTTTTTTCAAATTTTATTCTGGAACGACTCCATAGCTTGTTACCCCACCATAAGAGGCATGAGAGACAGACAGGGTTATCAGTGGCTCCTTTGGCCTAAGGTCCCAAGACCCATCCCATCTCTGTGGGATGCTAGGAGTGAGGACGGCAGGCAGGCAGGCAGGCAGGCAGGCAGGAAGTGACTGTAGCAGAGGCAGGTCTGGCTAGGGGCCTAGCTCCTGCGAGACACCCTCTGAGTGCCTGGCCATCCTTCCAGGCAATCAGCTTCCCAGAGCCCTTGAGTCACACCAGAGATCTCTGCTCACAAGGTGAGGTAACAGGGACTCTGGGATTATGGGAGCTGGAGCTGGAGTAAACAGCTTCTGTTAGGCACTCAGCTTTTATACCTGTAACCCATCCTGTGAAAATCCTGCCACCTTGCCCTGGACAGTCCCTAGCTAAATGCTCCTGACATGTTACTCCTCACTGCTGACACAGCCAGGTACCAGGTCTGTGACCAGACTGGGTAACAGCACCTCAGGCCCCTCATAATAGGTTCAGCCCCAGACCATGCATGGCTGCACCTTAGGCCTCACAATCTCACTGCTAATCTGTTTCTGTCTGAACCCAGAGCTGCCAAGTTGGTGAGGGAGGTGGAGGCAGTTCTTTCCTATTCCTGTTCCAGCTGGTACTAGCCAAGGTCCTCACTAGGGTCCTCATACTTGGGACAGAGGACCCTGGTGCTTGAGACAGAGGCCAAAATCAAGTGCCCACCGAATCCAGCCTAGCCATGCTCCCCCACCCCCCACAGGGATGTGGGAGAGGTGAACAGAGGGGCAGCTGCTAGGGTAGGGATGTCCAGTGACCCAGCATCCTAGCACATACCATACCTAAGCCACTGGCAGAGCCCTGCAAGCTACTGTACCATAAACATTACCTGACCAGAGTCCCTGTCCTACTAGACTGTAAGCAAGAAGTAATCAAGGACAGGTACTCTGGTCTCTGATGACTCTACATAGGGTACAGAGCATGGTCTGACATCTGGGGCTCCTGTCATACTGGCATACCCCCTGACCCAACTGACCCCTCAATGCAGGCAAACAGTCACCCAACCGCCTATCAGGGTCCCAAGGGCTCACCTGGGAGATCTCCACACATGGCAGCTTGCCCACCTGGGCACCAGTGAAGCCATACACAGAATTGGCACTCACTTTTAGTGCCAGCTGCCGTCCGTCCAAGACCTGTCGCCGCAGGGGGTCTGTCTCCTGAGCCAGCTCAGCCTTGGCCCTAGGCAGAGGCAGGATAAAGGCTATTCAAAGGGACCATGGATCTCCAGGAGGCACCCAGGCAGACACTGGTTAGGGTGCCTGACTGAAAAGGGACGTGCTGTGCACTGCTCAGAACGCAGGCCCACTAGACACAAGGGTGATGCCTGGAAAGGCGTCTCATTTAATGCAGACACAGCTGCAGAATACCAGGGCTAAGTCAGCACAGTGGAGCTGAGCACTAAGCAGGGGCAGAACCCACAGCCCACCTCTTTCGGGCACTTAGCAGATTCTCCAGGATCTGGGGCAGGAGGCCTTTCCGCACAGATGACTTCACAAACTCATCCCCAGTGGGTGTCTTGATGAACTCATCTGGTTTAAGGCTGGGGACGGAGACATAGGAGGCTGGGCTTCTGAACTAGTTAGCTGGCCAGTAGCCTGCCTTACCCCAGCTTTTCCCAGGCCTATCTCTTTCTGCAAGCCTTCCCAGGACCCGCTTCAGCCTCCCCCAAGCCGGCCTATCCATTAGCCACCATCCACCGCCTGTGGAATCCCTGACTCCCATATTTCCCTTTTCCCGGACCTGATTCCTAGGCTTGATATCAAGCCTTGAAACAGGGCTCAGGGTGGTTTAGGGGGCACCCTGGATAAAGAAAGCATACCCCAACTTCTGGGCAGCTCCAGGCCGTAGCAGTGTGGTATAGCACAGATTATGGGCCATCATGATGGATGGGTACAGAGAGGAGAAGTCCAGGGTGGCAATGGGGACGTCATAGTACCTGAGGGGGAATTTGGGGAAGTCAGCCGCACCCAGTCCCTACCTTTGGGCCCTTACTTTTTAACATTCTTACATACAGGGTCTCAAGTAGTCCAGGCTGGCTTTGAACTCCTCCTGAGTGCTGGGATGACAAGTGCCCCACTGTGCCCAGCAGGGTCCTTACCCTTTGAGGGGCTCAATGACAGTGGCTCCGGTGTAGTCCTCACCTCCCTCGGTCTTCACCACAGGCATCAGCAGCCCCTGACTCATGGCCTGGAGAAGGGTGGAGTGAGTATCCGGGTACCAGGTAGGGTGTGTACAGGTGTGTGGCCAATCAGGCACAGCCACTCACCTGACGCAGCAGCTGAGACACGACCTTGACCTGCTGGCCGCGGGTGAGCAGGTACCCAAGGGGTACACCCGTGACACGAGCCATCTCCACATTGTTCACCAGCACCATAAGGCGCTCGAGCAGTCGAAGTGGCAGAAAGGCATCCTTCAGGCAGTACACAGCCAGGCGGCGGCGCGTCTGTTCATTCCCATTCTGGGGACGGGCATGTGGGGTCAGGGTTCAGGCAGGGGCTCAGGCAGGCGCAAGGCAGGGAGGGGCTTGGTGGAGTGGCAGCACCTGCAGGTCAGTGATGATGCTGTGCTGAACATCCTCCTTCTGCTCACCCAGGAAGTGGAAGCTCACAGCGTTGAGTGTGTAGGAGCGGAGCTTGTATTCCCGAAGCAGCACCTGAGCAGGTTGGGGCGGGCAGAGCCTCAGAGGTGTGGGATGGGGTCTACAGGGTCTGTGGTACTTAGGTGGGGGCATGGGAACCTCAGGTGGGTGGGGCTTCTGGTTTAAGGCAGAGTGTTGGGGGAGGGGGACAGTGGGTTTCCTAAATACCTGCAGCATATCCATCTGAACGCGACCCACCATGCTGACCACCTTACTGTCCCGCCGGCCGACCTGCTTTGATTGGAAGGAGGAGTCACGGATGTTGGAGCGGAGACCAGTCACACGGCCCAGGAAAGGGAAGCAGTTCACCTGAGGAGGAACATTGGGGAGAGCCTTGCTATGTTGCAGACCTGTCAGCTCAACTCTGAACCTAGCCTTAGGACCTCAGAACAGGGACAAGGACCAGCCATGGCACTCCTGGGTCTGGAGGAGCTGAAGGGAGAGACCACTTGGGCAGGGTGAGGTACAGAACAGGGACAGAACTGAGAGCTACAGCCCCGGGGAGACTGAGACACTGGAGGCCTAAGGGGCTATGGGTAGAGACAAGGGCTGTGCGGGAGGGTGGGGGGAGCCAACAGAGGTGGTGCTGGGGTACAGGCAGGCAGAGAGGGAGTCTTAGGGGAGGGGCCGACAGTGAGGTGCCCAGGACATGAGGGCTAGTGTCTCCCTGCAGCTGGGCAGTAAAGTCTGCTCTGCCTAATCATCACCAAATGGGCTACAGATGCAAAAAGCAGAAAAATGATACAGTATATTCCATTCGGACTGAACTGAACCCCCAAATAATGCTGATTCCCTCTGTGCATCACCCATGACCCCACCTATAACAGAACTTGCCCTAGAAGAAGGACCAAGGGAGACTTCACGGAGCCACAGAAGAAAGGCCCAAGTAGCTGCAGGCCAGGAAGCATAGAACCAGGCTGAGGAGGGCCTGCCTGCCCTCAGGCTCACAAAACACCAGCATCCTAGAACACCGAGGGTCACCTCTGCAGCCTCCCCCCACCAGGCGACTGTGCAGCTGGTTACAGTGGCTGGTGTGAAAAGAATCACACGCTCCCTCTCAACAGCACCCAGCCTCAGCCACACACCAAAACGAGCACCCATTTCCTTCCTCCACGCCCTCATTTCCTCTCGCCCCTTGCCAATGAGCTCTAAAGAAGGCCTAGCCACGATGGCGGCAGCAGCGACAGTGACAGTGTGGAGGGCCGGATCCTCAAGGAGCCTCCTGTCAACAGTGACTTCTGCCTCCAGCTAGAGTGAGGTGAGGAACACCTGGGACTCTGGAGCAGCCAGCCAGGGGGCAAGGATGGCCCCGGAGGAGGGGAAAAGATCCAGGAGGAGGTTCCAGCTACCCTCACCTTTAAGGTTTGTGCCCGAGAGATGAGGTATGGGAGGTCAAAGTTCTGAATGTTGTAGCCGGTGATCACATCAGGGTCCATGGCGAGGATGAAAGTGGCCCAGGCCTGTGGATGGAACACAAAGGTCAACCAGGCGGTCCACTGCCTCAGATACCTTTACTTCCAGAATATTCAAGACAACCTCCGCACCTGCAAAAATATCATGGAGTTCAAAAAAATATTTAGCCCAAACTGCATAGTCCCCATCCCCAAGGACATGGTGTTGCTATAGAGAAGGGTCACTGGCATGGCTGGGGACACAGGCCAAGTGGCACCTGAGGACGGAGGACCCACCTGGAGCAGGTCTTCTTCCCGTTCATAGCTCTGTACTTTGGCACCCAGGATGGGGGCACAGGGCCGCAGCGTAAGTGCTAGGCGCAAGAATGGCTCCGGCTCGCCCCAGCGCAGCCCCACAGAACAGATCTGGATCACAGGGTCACGCTCAGGCTCAGGGAAGATGCCTGCAGAGAGGAGGACACAGGGACCTCATTCCTGCTCTTCCCTTGTCCCAGTCCATCTACTGTCCCCACATCTGCTCACTGTCTCAGTTCCAGCCAAATGGGTGGGGCAGCCCTAGGCCCTGGTGCCTTTGCACCCAGAGCTCTCCCTGTAGGGAACATCCCTTCCACCCACTCACCCCTCCACAGGGGCCTGGCACATCACTGATGTCCAGAGAGAGGAGGAGCCCAGGCTCTTGGGACAGACCTTTTCGGCCAGCACACTCGATGTCAAAGCTAAGCACACGCAGGGGTGCAATGCGCTGCCACTGTCCTTCTGGTGGGTGACTGATCACATCTGACCACAGAACGTCCACCTCCAGCTGACACAGTGTAGCCTGGGGAAAGGCACATGGTAGGAGCAACATCCGCACTGAGTCCTGGCTCCCTGTCCCTGCCCCTGCCCCAGGGAGCTCTCACCTTCCTCTCTGCCCTCTGAATGTACTTTCCAGCCGGCAGCTCCAACCAGTTGCATCCCACAATATCAGCATCCACCATGAACCTGGAAGAGTGGCGTGTCAGCTGGCAAGGGCCACCTGAGTGGGCTGGGGTAGGGGTAGGGGAAAGGGGCAGGACAGCACCGGATCTCAAAGTCCACGTTGGCTTCATAGGGTGCGAAGCTCGGGGTGCCCAGGCCTGGCACTCGGACACCCTGTTCCAGGAGGCGGCGGGCTGGTGCCATAAGGCGGGGTAGCGCCAGGGTGATTCGGAGAAATGGAGAAGGCCCTTGGCCATGGTACCCAAACATGCCTGCAGAGAAAGGAGGTTAGCACCTACCAGGGCTCCCCACCCACCACCCCTCTGGTCCCGGGCCACACTCACTCTCACGGGAGCATAACTCTATAGCCAGCACTGCTGGCCCGGAGAGTTCCTTCCCACCACGCTGGTCCCGGCTGATGGCTGTGTTCAGCTCCCGTTGCAGCTCACTCAGGTGCTCAGCCCCAAAACCTGGTGTGGGAGGCCAGTCAGAAGAGCAAAAAAGTTCTGGAGTCCAGGAACAAGCCCCACAGGTCAGGGGCACTCACCTGGAGGTGCAGGGGTATAGAAGTAGGGTGCAAAGCCATGGATGTGGCAGCAGACGGAGAAGCCCTCATCGGTGACCCCAAAGGCCCTCAGTATGGGCACCGAGTTACGGGACGTCCAGGGCCCTTCAGGCAGAGGCGGTGCTGAGCCTAGGGAGGGGGTCAGAGAATACCCCTCAGGTTCCGAGGCTTCCACTGGAGGCCCATCACTGAAGCCCCAGGACCTCACCCTTCACAGTCCTCCCTGATGCCCTTCTCCACCCACAGAGGTAGAGCTGGCATTACAGTGAAATCTAGTTTTTCCCTTGGGGTGCTGTGGATAGAATCAGTGGCTGTTTAGAGCCACACCCCAGTCTCACTGAGGGATTCCAGGCAGGAGCTCTCGCCCTGAGCTGTGTGTATCCCAACCCCTACAGCGGAATATTCTAACATCTATTTGCTGAGTGTGGAGGCCAAAAGACACCTTCGGGAGCTGGTTCTCTCCTTTTATGGGGTGGGTCGCGAGGACTGGAATCAGGCTTGGTATCAAGTGCCCTCACCTACACCCAGTTCACAGTACTCTGAGCCCAGCTCCCACACTGAGAATGAATGAGGTGAATCACATCCCACCTGGCTTGGTGTCTGTGTGTACTGTGGGTGCTCGTGCAGCTCCTGCCTCCCCTGCCAACTCACCCACATAGTGGTCAATCTCCAGCTGCTGGAAGATGAGGGGCTCCGTGCTGGGGTCCAGGGCACGTAGGGTGGGCCGCAGCCACCGTGGGTCAATGTCTGCAGTGGAAAACTGCCCTGCATTGAAACAAGAGGCTCCGTGGTTAGGTCTTCCACGGAGGCAACCACCCTTTGCTCACAGGGGAAAGCTGGGTGGAGGCAGTGATCTGGGTTAGGTGCTAGGAAAGAAAGACCAGGGGTCAAGGGCTAAAACTGACCAACCAGGAAGTACAGCCTAGACACTAGAGAGAATGAGCTAGGAGAACTACTCAAGTCTAGGAGTTTGAAACCAACCTGGCAATGGTGAGACCCCCCACTCCCCTGAAAAACAAGCTGCCAGCCAGGAGGTACCCCCACTGACACAGGGTCAAAGGAAACCCTTGGTAGAAGCAAGCCATCTCTCATATGGGTGGGTTGGGTTGGGAGGTGGGGCCTACCACTCACGGTGCCCTCTGGGGGCAGCTGCAGCTCCTCCTCTGCCTCCTGCAGCTCTATCTCAGCTTCTATCTCCTCCAGCAGTGCCAGGTTCTCCTCAAATTTCGGCGGCTCATCCTCATCCCAGAGGTCCCCTCGAGCCCGCTTTGGGGGCACCCCGGAGCCCGGTCCTTGTTGCCGCTTACAATCCATCTGTGGGCGCGTTGGGGCTCGATAAAGTCTAAGTAGGACCTCATGCCCTGGTTCTCTCCTTCTGACCTGGAGTTGGCCAAGTAGCCTAGGGATCCGCCTGTTTCTGCTTACTTAGTGCTGGGATACCCACTCAGTCATCTCCCCAATCCCTGCATTCATAAACTGATGGCTGGCTAGGTGATGAGAGACCCAAGAGGAAGTAGGTCTCTAGAAACTTGCCTCTGAAGGCTGGCTAGGCCCCAGCCTCCTCAACCCCTCAGAACCTGCTGAGCCCAGCCTCACAAACTGAAGCTGTGAGCCCAATCAGACCTGGCTGTTTCTCTCAGGTCTCTGAGGAGGCAGCAAGAGCTCTCCAAAGTCGGAGAGAAATCCTTTCTCAAAAACCAAGGCGAGCAGCGCCTGAGGCATGATATCCAGGCTCCACCATGTACAAGCACAAATTATGAATCCATCATGTGTCCAACAATGGAGTTACTCACATGGTTACTCATCTCCCCACAGTGTCACCAGCTGGGGACTACCGTCACCAGGAAGCAAGTAAACCTGGATGCTTAAAACACTCAGGAGCACATTTGCCTACAAAGCTGCTCACATTGTGGACTAACGCCCTAAAGTGAAGCCAGGACTGTAAGAAACTTGTCAACAGCTAACACCCCGAAGCCAACTTAGAATCCCATAGGTAATGGAACCCAGTCCCAGTGTTTCTGGCAGTGGCTGCCTTGGCCGTGAACACACAAGCAGCCCACATTCCCACTGCGATGTCACCACCTTACGTACCGAGTCAACATCTTTACTGTAGTCTTTGCTCTTACAGAATGGTTCAACAATCAAAAACAAAGACCTCAGTTTCCCACTGTCCCCTCATCTTGCATCAACTAAACATCGCTCTGCCTTGTAGTACAGTAGAATGTTATGAAAAATGACTGCCAGCAGGGCAGCCACCTGTGTTCCTGTAAACAGTCCCTCATGCACGCTCTATAAGCAGCCCCGACTAAACTCACTAGCTTAAAAGGGGGACCTGTGCTGAGTCGTGGTGGCGCATACCTTGAGGCCAGCCTGGTCTACAGAGTGAGTTCCAGGACAGCCAGGGCTACACAGAGAAACCCTGTCTCAGGAGGGAAAGGGGTGTGTGTGTACTAAGAGGCATCAACATGGTCCAGCACTTGCTACATCGTGTTGGCGTTCCTACAGTACAGCGTGTGTTGGACTGAATGCCTAGTGATGGGCTTGTGTACCTGTATTCCGAAGAAGTTGGGAAAGCACAGAAACTGGCGCATGGTGTGCACTCAGGCAGACTTCACAGTGTTCGTATTAAGACCTGAAGTTCTTATGAGACTCAATGAAACAAAAACACAGATCAGCGGAGCCTGTGCCGAGCCTGGGACAGGGTTGGAGTATTTTCCTTATGGAGTCACTGACAATGTGCCGAAGGCACCAATGCACAGTCAGAAAAACAGAATATAAAAGTTTTTGTTGTTGTTTAAGACAGGGTTTCTCTGTGTAGCCCCGGCTGTCCCAGAACTCACTCTGTAGACCAGGCTGGCCCGGAACTCAGAAATCCGCCTGCCTCTGCTGGGATTAAAGGCGTGGGCCACCACCGCCCGGCTTACAAACTTTCTAATAAAAAGTAAGGCTTGGCCTGCGAAAGGAAACCAACCAACCAAACAAACAAACAAACTCCCTCTGTTCCCAGCACCACCACACCACTGTCTGTAGGGCCAGCTCCAGAGCTCTACTGCCCTCTTCTGGCCTCAGGGGGAACTGCACACACAAACAACTAAAAAGAAAATAAATTTTAAAAGAAAATTCTTGAGGGGTGGTGAGCTGGCTCAGAGCACTGGCTGCTCTTGCAGAGGACCTGGGTTCAGTTCCTAGCAGCAGCTCATCAGTAACTCCAATTCCAGAGGATTTGGCCGCAAGACCTACTTTGGCACTGCATGCACATTGTGCACGTATGCACACACAGGCAAGCACTCAAAGTATAAATAAATCAATCTTAAAAAGTTCTTGGGCAAAACAGGTCCTGAGTACACGCCACCAGCGAGTGAGGAGATTGATGGTATCTGAAGATGTATCAAGGAATGTTCTGGATGGTGTTCGCCTCCCCCACACTTGTGCAGTTGACTAAATATAAAATCACACCTCAGTCAAAAAGCACAGGTGTTAAAATCTGCAAGCATTCATTAGGTGAGAGTTGACCATAACAGGTCAGGGCATATGAAGAACCTGCTTTTACAAGGTTATTTCCTGTACCATTGTTTAAAATCCCTAAGGACTGGAAACCACCTAAATGTCCTCTCCAGGGGGACAGTTTCAAGAGTCCCTTAGTACCATTCAATGGAGTACTATGCAGCTGTGTAAAGAAATGAGGAAGCCACACAGCAATATGAAAGGTTTCAAAGAGGCTTTGTCTCTAGTAGGTAAATCAAGGTGTGGAATGGCCTGCTTCTACTTTTGCTTTATATTTTAAAAAAAGATAAAAGATACCTAAAGAAAGGATTATCCTACAGCTAACTTCCTGAGAAAGTGAGATGGGAGGATCATGGACTCAAGCTTAGCCCCATGCTGCATTGCAAGATCAGATTTTACAAAGCTGGGAAGTAAGGGTTCGGAGTAGGGACTGCAGGTGCCACATCAAGCCCCTAAGTATAGAAGAAGCTGCTGACACAGCCAAGGAGAGGCAGGAGGCGTGGCTATGGACCGACTGCCTGCTAGGAATCGCCTGCACTGCCCCAGGTCAAGCTGGCAGACCAGGTCACTCCACTGTGCTGATGTAAGTGGGTGCTGCTCCTGGGGGGTGGGGGTGGGGTGTGGATAGGGTTGCTGGCGGTGAGGTATCAGGCTGGCCATAACTTCCAAACAGTTAAGCTTGAAAAGACAGGTGCACAAGCTGCACAAAAAAAAGCCACTGGATACCACTGAGGGCCACTGACTCCAAACAAGGGGACATGGCCCTGTACTAGACAGAAAATGAGCCTCCCTCACCAGGTCAGGAAGCACAGACACACCTCCTGGAAGAAGGCAGGGGAAGCAGAGGAGCTGGCTCCCACAAAGTCACCAGTAAGTCACAAAGCCAGTAAGTCACCCACAACATACCTCCCGGACATAAGCCAATCCACACTGGGTCTGGCAGCACCCATAATCCAAGCTGTATGCCTCAGGGCAAATTCAAAGCCAAATCTGAGCTATAAAGCCCGAATCTCAAAAGCCAGTAGAGATCTGGCGATTTAACTCAGCAGGGTTCAACACTGAGTCACACCCCAGCCCCTCCCTGGGGGGAGTCTTGGCTGTACCACTAACTACACCCAGCCCTCTTTTTATTCATTTTGAGACAAGTTCTCACCAAGCTGCCCTAGCAGGCTTAGAACTTGCCAACCTCCTGCCTCTAAAAGCTTAACAATTGTTTCATGTCACCTCTCCCAGGGTTGCCAGATCCATGTTCTCCTGTACCTCTCCTGGAGGGGTGGCCCCTCAAGCATCTCCCACTCCCCCGAACTGCTTCTGTCAAATCCAGTCTCCCCTTCTCCCAGACAGAGATGTTCCCAAGATAACTATCTTGGAGGCTCAACTTCCCCCTTTACCTCAGGACAGTCAGACCCAGGTGCAAACCCCGCTCACTAGAGGGATGCTCTCTGAAGCTACAGCATCCTGCAGGACAGGTATCTTGACTCCCACTCATGTTGTGGTGACAGTGGTACACTAACATTCATTTTCCCCAGGGTATCACACACAGCCAGTTCCTCCCCTGGGACCCTGAAGTGACAGCTGCTCTTGGACTGTTGGATAGGATATGTCTCACCTCCCCCATCAAACACCAGGCTGGGTGAGCAGACTGCCCCACCTAATATCAATTGGCTTGTTTTATTTATTATATAAAGCATCACATGGGGCCTAGTGTGTCAGAGGAATGGATAATTGAACTTGTTGGCTAAACTGAACAGCCTGAGTTAGATCATAGGGAACCCACGTGGTGGAAAGAAAAAAGACAACGCCATAAAGTTCTCCTCAGATCTCCACGTGTGCACCAGAGCGCACGCGCACGCACAAAGGAAAGGCTCTGAGGCATTACCTTTTCTTCCAATCCTACTTTTCTTAAAAGTTTGGGCTTCTGACACAGGGTTTCTCTGTGAATCCCTGGATATCCTGGAACTCACTCTGTAGACTAAACTAGCCTCAAACTCGGGAGATGCGCTTGCCTCTGCATCCCGATTGCCGGGGATAAAAGTGCGCCACTACTCCCGGCTCACTCCTACTCCTTTACTGGACTTTTCTGATACTGTCGCCTTGTCTCTCGAACAGCGAGCAAGCACAAGAGCCCTGCACTTCCCGCGCCTCCAACCCGGCTGGTGGGCAAGCCGTTGAGCACACACCCGGACAGTCCAGCGCACCCAGGATCCTCAGCTCCAGGGGTCTGTCCTTCGCATTGCCAGCCCTGCCCTATCCTGTCCCCAGCTGCAGATATTCCGCGAGCCGTCCGCTCCAGGCGTCAGCTGCGCGACCGCACACCCCATATTCTTCTTCCATACTTACCCGCGTCAAACAGCTTTTCCCGCCACAAGGTACGCCGCCGTGACCCCTGAACCCTCTGCGCGCAGGCCCAGAGCCGCAGCGCGCCCGCAGGGTCCCGCCCCTAGCCGACTGGGGTGGTCAAACCACACCCCTCCCTGGGAGGACCCACAACCTCGCCTCCCGCACGTGGCCCCGCCCCAGACGCTAACGGCACGAGGACACACCCCCAGCATCCAGGCTTAGTGAGTGGGTTGGCCTGCGGTCCCCGAGCGCCCCCTGCAGGAGCGTGGGAAGATTGCCACAGTGGGTGCTACCCTGCTGCCTTTGCTTTCGTTCTCAGGTTTCGTCAGTTCCTACACGCCCAGGTTCGTGTCTAACCTGGGCGTGTAGGAACTGCCCTACACCCTAACCCTAACCCTTTCCCCCACAAATCACTTCCTGACTTATGACACTCATGGCCACCTGGCCCTAGCTAAGGAAGTGTCCTTTGAGACCCTCCCCATAAAGCTCCTCTCCTTTTCCCACTGGCCTTCACCCACCTTGCCCTCTGGCCTCCAGTGTCTCAAACTACGCTGCATACAGATAACTTGTCTTCAGTGGTGCACCCCTACCCTCATGGTCTGGTCCTAGACCAAGAGCAGTGATGATGGGTAGAGAGATGACCCATCCCTCCACGCTGGGCTCAGGAACTGCTTGTACTCTTTTTGTTTTTTGTTTTTTTATTAAATAAAAGTAGCAGAAGAGGGGACCTGTGGTCTCCCGACTGTGGGGAGCCACCTGCCCTAACCTCTCTCCACTCAAGGTGCATGGTGTGGTAGGCTGAGGTGTAAGCTCGGGTGTGAGGACAGCTGGAAAAGATCAGAGGCTAGGACCTGTGACCCTCACCACTCCTGGAAGACTCGGTGGGTGGGGTGGGGCCTTCTAGTGCCAACTGGCGCTCGGCTTGAGGCTGAGCCCATGAGACTGGGCAGTGGCAATGTCCTCCCACCCCAGAAAAGCGAAGCGTCCATCTGCAAGAAGACACCACCAAGGCTGGGGCACTTGCGGCGGCCCCTACTCGTGTACATCCCAGATCTCGGACAGCAAAGGCGGCAGCTTCTTGTCCTGGAGCCGCAATGCAAAGACCTGCTCCGAGTGCACAGAGCTGAGGGTGCGCAGGCTCACCAGCTTCATGAGCATCCGTGGGAAGCGGAGCTGATCCTGCCAGGGAGAGGAAGCAAGTAGATCCTGCTAGAGGGGCCTTGCCCTGCAAAGCCGGCTTTGTCTGGGGAACCAGTACCGGGAGTAGTCAGGCCAACCTCGAACCCAACCCAGGGTTTGGGACATCTCTGCTGACCTCATTGACAGGCAGGCCCCAGGCTCACTGGGCCCCAACATGTGCCACCCGACCCTAATGCTGAGCCTGCCCACTGGGGAACAGGCAGCTCCTGTACCTGCGGCCGCTTGATCCTGGTGTAGGAGAGGAGAGCCTCCACATACGGCTGCTGTAGAGCCTCCACACGGCTGGGCTCCTGCACGTTAGGCCGGTCGGCTGAGAAGATGTTGATAGCAATGAGCAGGGCATACTCTGCATCGTCCAGGCCCAGCCGACGCATAGCCCGCGAGAACTCGAAGATGGGGTTGATGAACTCCACCTGCAAGCCTGCAAGAGTGGGCCCAGCCCAGCTTTACACCTGACCCTGGCCCCAGGGTACTCAGACAGGAAGGAAGAACAGCCAGTGACAGTTACTCCAGCTTCCTCCCCATCCTGACCCGTGAGTGCCTGTTACAGAGTAGCCAACAAGACAGCACCCACACCCTCCCTTCCCACACAACCTGAAGGCCTCATCCTCCCAGCATCCGACCTCATGAAGGCCGAGGAAAAGGGGCCAGGTTAGGCCACACTGTGAACCCATAGGTAGCTCCCACTGCTCAGACTCGGAGACTATGATTCATTCATGGACCATTATTTAAGTGTACCTACTGTGTGCCAGGCCCTGCAGGAGAGTGATTTACGACCACCCCACCCCACCTCAGCCCACCCCCTCCCTATAAAGGATAACAAATTCTAGGCTACCCTGGCGTACACAGTGAGACCCTAAGAACAAAACCAAACCATCTAGACAGGTTCCAGGCAAACTAGGGACTGTAACCCACTTCTAAGCAAGGGACAGTGAGTGCTAGCCCCTGATCCTGGACTGTGCTGATGGGCACAAACTAGGAGGACGGCAGCCAGTGCCTGGGAGAGAAGATGGACTGAGTCAGAGGAGAATGGAGGCCAGGTCCTGTCCCAGCAGAGGGAATATGGGAGCGGACAGGCTGGCAGGGCACCCTGGGCTGCTGTGGGGACAGATTGGTGGGAGGGTAGTAGCTGAGAGCCACCCATCTTTGTGACGACCTGAGAAGGAGTGCCTGAGCCTGGGGCCAGGAAGTGCAGGAGCTTGGGTGGGAAACCTAAGATCCTTTCCAGTCCTACCTTCCAAGGCCTGACTGCCTGGGCCTCCTTTGCCCAGGCTGGATCACAGGGCAAATACTTTTCTCCCCAACACCTGCCCTGCTCATAAGCCATACTGGAAGAATCTTAGGACTGACTCTCTTGTGCAGTAAAAGAGTTGAGAGTGGATGCCTAAAACTCCTGAGAAGCACCCGAGGTGTCCTGGGGAGCCCAAGGCTGAGTGAGAAAAGCCTCTGTTGACATTGGCTGTCAGTGAGCAGTGGTCCAGTCAGGTCCTGTCAGGGAGATGGCCAGGTGAGCTCCCCAGGACAGACTCCTATGAGACAATCATAGGAGTGGGTGCTTCTCCCTGATCTGTCAGAGTGCCAGGTGACAGCAAAGCCTCCCCATGCATCTGGCCCTGCTAAACATGATCTTTTCTTGCCAGTGCCTGACCTGGGCGTCCAACAGGGCAGAAACCCCAGGACCAAGCCAGTGCCTTCCACAGACCTGCACGGTGGAAGTCATCCTTGCTGTAGGTGAAGTCCTTCAGGAACGTGATGCACTCTGTCTCGTGGTTGTAGCGTCTGGCTGTCTCTAGCAACATGATCTGGAGGTGACAAGGTACAGGGCTCTTCAGCTGCCCCAGAGACAAATGTGCCAAGACAAACTGGCTGCCAGTCCTCCGCCAGGCCGGACATTCTTAGCTTGCTTCTCTAACTTTAGCCCCCACTGTCCCGTCAAGGGCACTTACCCCATATTATAGTGAGGTACACGCTAGAGTTTTGAGTCTTAGCACTTTGAACTTTGTATATAGCTGGCTCCCAATACTTCCTCGTTACCCCTGATTTGGCTCAAATACCCATTCCTTTCAAGTCTTTGGGGCATAGTTCCTCTCTTAACAGCCCATCTGATGTCCTCCATTGTTTTCTATCTCTGCCCATTCCCCTTTTCTCCCAGGCTGGTTCACTGGAGGCTCCAGATAACTTGTTAGGGCTGGGACACTCCAGCCGACCACACCCCACCAGGGTTAGGACATACCTGTACTACATTCAGCTCTGGTCTCTGTCCTAGGGCCTAGTAATTACCTCAATGGTGGATGCCTTCAGGAGGGCGATCTGGTCCTCCCGGCCCAGCTGCAAGAACCCTGGCACCTGCTTGGCAAAGTCCACGATCTCCTGGACTGAGATGATGGCTAACTCAGTGAAGTGGGCAAAACGTTGCTGACGAGCATCTCGGGACTGAGGGTCTGCACCCAAGGGCCAGGGCTGGGACACAAAAGACCAGGGTCACATGGGGACTCACATGCCCTGTGAAACCCTCCCTGGCCTGGGTGCTCTGCCCACTGCGCTGGGCAGGGCAGGGTGATACCGTGACTTTGGGCTGGTCGGAAAAAGATCGTTTGTTGCACTGCAGCTGCGCAGAAACCAACTGCTGGATCATCAGCTCTTGAGCCGCTGTCAGCTGGATGCCCTCTCCTTCCCCAGAGCCCTGGCTACTCCCTTCAGAAGTGCCGGGGGAGGCTGCAGGCCGGGCTGAGCTACTGGATGCTGGCTCAGTCTGGGGTGGAGGCTGCTGCTGTTGCTGCTTCTGAATCTTTTTCTTCCGAATCTGCTCCTCAGAAAGCACGCCTGCAGGAAAGGCAGCCTCAGTGGCGGGCCCCACACCCTACTCCTCCCCTTGGAGATGACCCAGGCCCCCTCTAGCCCCAAACCGGCACGCACACTGCTCCCGCATGCCAGCCTCCTTGCACTTGCGCAGCCGGCAGAGCTGGCACTTGCGCCGCATGAAGGCATCCATCTGGCAGGTTCCGCTGCCCCGACAGGCATAGCGCCCGGCCCCACCGTGGACCACGCTGCGCCGGAAGAAGCCTTTGCAGCCTTCACAGCTGAGCACATTGTAGTGGAAGCCCGAGGCCTTGTCCCCGCACACGCGGCACAGCTCGTGGCCCAGCATCTTCGGGGCCGGACCCTTCTTCCGCTTGCGCTCAGGCTCATCCTCTGGCTCTAAGATGACTTGGGGTGAGCAGATGCCATGAGAGATAGCGACAAAGAGAAACAGCAGCCTGGGAACAGGCCATGGGAAGTCCCGAAGCGAGGGTGAGAGGACAGGGCTGCAAGGCCAAGGGAAAGATCTGCAGGTCGGCCGGCTCCCAAGAACGAGTCGGAGGTGTCAAGGGGAAAAGGACGGGAAAGCGAACCAAAAGACAGGGGCCACCATCTCCCTACCCTTTCTTTAATGCCCCACACCCCTGTTCCTGTCTCCCTGTCTCACCCACGATGTAGGCAGAGCTGGACCCTTCAGAGCCTGGAGGGGGATCAGTCTCCTGCCCCTCCTCCTTAATAGTGGGTGAAGTGGAGGAGGTACTGGGCCGAGGAGAACCATTCCCTAGGAAAAGAAGAGGGGACAGTGAGCGTCTCCAACACTGTGGGAGGGGCCGGGTAGGGAAAGCCCGTCACTCACCAGGCACGGGAGTGTCCAGAGAACTTGTGGGGGAAGACATAGTGGGTCACGAAGCAGCCTGCTGAACACAGGGGACCCAGCCAATTACAGGGCATAACAAGGGCGTCTCTCGCTGCAATGCTCAAGTGAGACGTGAGGCTCACTGAACTATGTGGCTGGAACTCACTACCCTTGGCTGTCCTGGGATATGACGCACTCCTGCCTCAGCCTCTCAAGTGCTGGCATTACAGGACTGTGCCACCACACCTCAGTGTTTTTACTTCTATATTGAGCCCCACTCCCAGCCCTAGTCCCTTACAAACATCCCCATTTGAACGATGCCCAACCACTTCTGCTCCAACCCGGCCCACTGCTCTCTCCACCTCTCTAGGAATCACGACCTCCCACGACAGTTCCCACCGCTCTGACACTAAGAGATCCCAACAACTCTTCATTCCTCTTTTGTGAGCGTCAACTGCGTTATCATAGGTGATCCTTACTTTGTCCCGTCTCTCCCATCAGGGCGCAACCAGTACCCTCCTACCATAGGCTTCTTCAAGGCTTTAACCCACCCCAATACAGACCCCAGACCCTACCTGTCCTATCAGGTCCCTGGCCCCTCCCCTTTCCACCCTGGGGCAGATACCCAAATTCTGCCCCGCCCCTTCTAGACTCCGCCCCCATTCACCAAAAGCCAATCACAGGTCTTCACTGTACCACGCCCTCCATGTCTCTCCTCCCCCAGGCCCCCCAACAATGATCCAGACACTGCCCCAAGAATCAAGAGCCTTCAATCACAAACTTTATCTACAGCATGCCTCCCGCCCATCTGTGTCCCGCCCCCAGCCACCAATCATAGGCTTTCCCTACGCCACGCCCCGTGAAGTCACGCCCACCTTGTTCCAGGCCCCGCCCCTCTCCATGCACCAGGGGGAGGCGGGGCTCATGACTGCACCGGAGATCTTGAGGGGGATGCGAGGTGGGTCTCCTACTCCGTTGCCCTGGAAACGGCCGTGGGAGGCGGGAGCTGCGAAGAAGTACGGGAAGGAGGCGCGAGCTGAGCGGGACCCGCGGCGATCCGCGTACCCGGCTCAGCCCCACCCTCCCGGCCGCTGGGAGCACTTGCCTCAGTGTCCCCACTGGTGAATGCTCCTCCACAGCACTTTAGAAGTAACTTCAGTAGCCAGGGAGTAGCTCGGAGCAACAGCGCTTGCTGGGCGAAAAGCAAAAGTAACTTCGCCACTTCTTCCGGCAACCCCGCCGCACGTCACTTCCGGAAGTAGGTGGGCCGGGAAAAGTGACAGACTTCCGGTCTGCCTAGGCGACACTTATGAAAGGCCTTGGCCGGAAGTGGCACACCGGAAGTTTATTTCTTCTGGTAGTTCCCCTCTGGGACTCAGAAAAAAGTTCCGGAAAGTTCTTTTGTTTCTTTTCACACATGACTAACGAATCAAGTTTTCCCCTTTTTGATTAGTTTAAAGGTCTCTACTTTTGTAGCCGTGCTGCATGGTTGCTTTTTTAAATTTTGATTTTGATTTTGAGACAGGGTCTCATATTCCAAGGGTGTCCTTGAACTTCTGAGCCTCCTGCCTCCCCCTCCCCATTATTGCGGTAGCAGGTCCACTTCCAGCCCTGTATACTGGTTCTAAATAAGTTAAATTTGGGGATGGCAAGATGGTTACAGGATGGTTTTAAGCCTAAAATGGAGGCAAGCTGGTCTTCATACCTTAAACTTTTCCAACTCAGGGGTTGGGCTGCCCTTCCCTATATAATCTAGCCGTTTTGATTACTGGCTCCTTTTTTACTACCTTTTACTCTCCTGGCTCACCTCTCTCCTCTTCTTCTTCTCACATGTCCTGGCTCTGGATCTTGTTCACTCTGGACTCTCTTGATGCCCCCGCCTCTGGAGCTTTTATGTACAAGAATTTATTTTTTCATTCAGCTTCATCATAGGAAGAAGTAAATATAAAACAAATTGGGTGCAGGCACATGCCTGCAAACAGACAGAGACGAGAGTATTCCTTTTAGCTGGAGGCCAAGCTGAACTAGGTAGTGAGACCCAGCCATCAGCTCGATGTAAATAAACAAGTAGGCTAGACCCCCTCTCCCATAAAAGTAATAATATCAGTCTTTTCACGAAAGATTGAAATAGCTGTGTGGATCTCAGGTGGAAAAGACTCAGATTTGTTCCTCCTCACTCTCCACTTGTGAACAGTTGAATCTCTATTAAGCACAAATGCCGTCTTTTACTTAACTTTTGTTGCTGTTGTTCTTGTTGGTTGGTTTGTTTTTCGAGACAGAGTTTCTTTGTGTAGCCTTGGCTGTCCTAGAACTGCTTCTGTAGACCAGGCTGGCCTCCATCTCATAAGAGAGTTGGCCAAGGCCTCTGCGTCCCACGTGCTCGGTGTAAAAGCGCATACCACCACTACCAGGTTTAAGCACCTCCCCTTTAAAAGACACAGTCTCACCATTCCAGCTGTCCTAGAACTAGATCCTCCTGCCTCTGCCTCAGGAGTCCTGGCATTAAATGTGCTGTGCCATGATTAGTTAGTCTGCGAATCTTACAAAGTTGAGGCTAGAGCCCACACTACCTCAGTCATGCAACAAAGTTGGTCTACTCCTGAGATCCAGCCACCAACCCATGCTTTCTTTCAGAAATAAGTGTTAGGTCTCAAAAAAAAATTGGACAAATGGCTGAGGTGCACATTAATATATCAAAGTAGACTCTGGGCACCAGTCTCTCAGTATCACCAATACCTGTTAGTGTATACTTATCCCTACCCCCATCCTGAGCTTCACTTCTCTTCCCCCAAGGCTCTCTTCCCTATATAGTCCAGCTGTTTTGGCTCCATGCCCCTTAGCTCTCTTGGTCCTCTTTGTGTCCTGGTTTCCCCCCTTCTTCCTCTCTCACCCCTGACCTCATGGCTCGGT
>JADRCH010011240.1:0-22691 GCA_019843965.1 Rhynchomys soricoides
CTGCCCCACTCACCGTGCCCTAGCTCTCACGCTGCCCCACTCACCGTACCCTAGCTCTCACGCTGCCCCACTCACCTCCTTCTGATAGAGCTCCGACTCCCGTGGCTGACAGAACTTACACACGGCTCCTGGGGGTGGGGTGGGCGTCAGTGCAGAGGTGCTGGGACCAAGCCAGTTCCTAGTCTCCATCCCTGCATCTCTGCTCTTCTCCACCCGCTGCCCATCCCAGCTTCTAAAAGTCCCCAGAGGCAAGAGAACAAGGGCCCAAGTGTGTGTGGAAAACTCCCCTGGGGAACCCCGCAGCGGGCGAGGACCCTCCGCTGGAGTGCCGTGGCAGGGCCTCACCAGTGGGTCTCACCTTGATGGTCGATTACAGAGCGGCAGCCAATGCAACAGTTGCGGCGCTTGGTAAAGGCCAGGAGGCCGCCCACCTTGCTGGTGAGGACGGTTTTGCAGCGTGTGTGGTCACCGTCTACAGGAGGGGAGCTGAATGGCCTTGTCCTGCCTCTTGCCCCTTCCCTGCCCGCCCACGCTCCCTCCTAGGGGTTCCACTTACGAAGCAGCACAGACTCTGCACGGCCCTCACCCAGAATGGGCTCAAAGATGCGCAACAGTGGCTTGGCCAGCTGCTGCTCCAGGTAGTACTGAGTATCGATGGGCAGGCTGTGCTCCAGCACAAACAGGGGGTCCTGTGGGCAGGCCAGGGTCACCAATGGCTGCAGAGGGGCATGGGCTAGGGGACAGGGAGCTAAAGAGCTGCAGACAACACCTGCAGGCTGTGATAATGGGCCTGGAGCTGTGACTCTGGTCTGGGTGGGGGCCCTCAGATCACCAAGAGTCAGTTTCCCCATGGGAGAAGGCCATGGAAGGGGCACAGGGGTCAGAAGTATCACGGCTGAGAATTGGGTGGCTTGGAGTTGGCAAAAACAAATAGAGCTGGCACCAGGGTGGGGAGGGGTGGGGAGGGCGCAGCAGCCAACTCCGCACAGGGAGGCACGATACTAAGTCTGGCCCAGGGGCATGACCGCTCAGAGGAAAGCAGAAGTGAGATTCTGGGAGGGGCACAGCCCAGGTGGGCCTGACCTCCGACTTCATGTAGGCGGCCACACCCTTGGCGGCACCAATGATCACATAGGGGACTCGGTCACCCAAGCTGGGCGCACTGCCGGGGTCGCGCTTCCTCATCCTGCGGACAGGGTAGTAGGATGAGGTTTGGGGAGGGCTGAGTGGGCCCAGCTGCAGGGGGCTGTGTGGCTGCCCACCTCTCAGCCAGTTCCACATGAGCCTGCTTGCCAGCGTAGTCTGCTGCTGCACGCGTCAACTCTTTGGTGATGACCAGTTGGGAGATGTCTATGCGGTTGCACAGCAGGTCCGAGATGATGTCCTTTGCATGGGCCACTGCACCATCAGGGTCCCTGAGAGAGAGGACGTCATCAGGCCCTACTGAGGATGGGGCTGCAACTTTGACCAGCTAAGATCTAGGCATCCTGCACTATGGGCTGACACTGGGGTTAAGTGCAGAGATGGTCACAGGCAATCACAGCTGCCAGCCTGATTTACCACTGCCCCATCCCCAAGCCACATGTGTTCCCAAGGTAGGGGTCAAGGGTGCGAGGCCCCGGGGTCTGAGGGCGGCTGACTTCTTAGTCTAGGTAGGACACACACACACACACACACACACACACACCGATCCACGAGGATTCGGCGCAGAGAGGATGTAACGAGGTTGGCCACCAGGGGACAGTTGTCCCTGCGCACAGCCTCCAGGCCCTTGCAGTCCATTCTGTCATGGGCATCAGAGCGGGAGGAGAAGAGCAGGCCAGCATAGCGCTTCTTGCTGATGAGCAGGTACGGAAAGTAAACCTGGAAGGGCCACGGGTGGTGAGGCCTGCGCTCTTCCTCTGCCCCGAATCCAGAGGCCTGCGCATCTTCCTCTGCCCCGGGTGATGAAGCCTGCGCATCTTCCTCTGCCCCGAATCCAGAGGCCCATCAGAAGCAGAACAGGCAAGGAAGGGCCCGTGACTCTGGTGAAATGAATCCTAAAGAGGCCCAACATTCTCCAGCACCCCAGAAACCCACTTGACATAATGCCACAGGCCTAGAGCTGGCCCTAAATTACGAAATCCAGAGAGGTGACACTGTAAAGTCTTGCAGCCATGGGAGGAGACAGGATCAAGTGAGTCCTGAGCTGCCCCTGGATGAGCAACCAGGGGTGTATGCTTGAGCATCTGGCGAGGACTGGAGGCGATGTCCAGCACCTGGAGCCCCACACGTGCAGATCCAAAATGTACCACTGGTTTGTATAACAAAGGCCTCAGCTAGAACCCAGAACACTGCAAGACCCCAGCCTGGGGACCCCCACACTACTGCACTGTAATAAGAGACCATCACTAATTGGGAAGATCCCATTGTCTCCACCGAGCTGAGCACAGGGGATACACATACCTTCTCAAACTCTAGCCGGATGGGTGATGGGAAGTGACTGGATACCCAGTTTGCAGCCTCCCGCCCGAGAGACATTGCCTCAGCCACAGAGGAGACACCAAACCGGCACATCACAGAGTCAGTGTCACCGTAGACCACCTGCCAGGATACATGTGTGAGGGATGTCTCTTCTCAACCCAGGTGGGCAGGTGTGACCACAGGGACCCTGGAGAGTGGGCAGGTGTGACCACAGGGACCCTGGAGAGAGGGCAGGTGTGACCACAGGGACCCTGGAGAGCGGGCAGGCATGACCAGGCCCTGACCTTGGCGTTGGCTTCGTAGCCATTTTCCAGGGTGTACTTAGATTCCACTAGCTGCTTGGTTTTCTCGATCATCTGCCGCCCAAACCCAGTGACACTCTGTTAGGGGCGAAACCAGGGAGGTTGAGAATACAGAAGCTGTACACAGTGGGTCCAGCTTAGGGAGGACACACCACTGCCACTTTCAAGCATCATGGACCGCATACCAGCAGCCTATCAAACAGGTGACAGTGTATACATTCTCAGAGGACAAGGAGCCACTCCCTCCCAGGGTCTCATGCAGAGTAAGCAGAGGCTTTACCACTGCACTATACCAAGTCCCTTACTGGGGGATTTTAATCAGGGGCTGTACCATTGAGCTATAACCTTAGTCTTTTTATTTCAAGACAGGGTGTAAGTTACCCAGCTTTGAACTCCCTGAAGCCTAGACAGGCCTCTCCCCCAGCCTCATAGCCTCACCAATCGATGGAAGTACAGGCTGACATCACCACACCCTCACGTCTGTGTCATTTTACAGATGGGGATGAGGCTGGCTGGGTACTGGGTGTGATGAGCAGAATGCTCTGTCTGCTTGGGTTTCATGGGACCTCTGAGGAACCCACACCTGACTTGTCTTTTGTGCACCTGCTCTGTGCTCATGGGACCTCTGAGGAACCCACACCTGACCTGTCTTTTGTGCACCTGCTCTGTGCTCCTTTTTTCAAATTTTATTCTGGAACGACTCCATAGCTTGTTACCCCACCATAAGAGGCATGAGAGACAGACAGGGTTATCAGTGGCTCCTTTGGCCTAAGGTCCCAAGACCCATCCCATCTCTGTGGGATGCTAGGAGTGAGGACGGCAGGCAGGCAGGCAGGCAGGCAGGCAGGCAGGAAGTGACTGTAGCAGAGGCAGGTCTGGCTAGGGGCCTAGCTCCTGCGAGACACCCTCTGAGTGCCTGGCCATCCTTCCAGGCAATCAGCTTCCCAGAGCCCTTGAGTCACACCAGAGATCTCTGCTCACAAGGTGAGGTAACAGGGACTCTGGGATTATGGGAGCTGGAGCTGGAGTAAACAGCTTCTGTTAGGCACTCAGCTTTTATACCTGTAACCCATCCTGTGAAAATCCTGCCACCTTGCCCTGGACAGTCCCTAGCTAAATGCTCCTGACATGTTACTCCTCACTGCTGACACAGCCAGGTACCAGGTCTGTGACCAGACTGGGTAACAGCACCTCAGGCCCCTCATAATAGGTTCAGCCCCAGACCATGCATGGCTGCACCTTAGGCCTCACAATCTCACTGCTAATCTGTTTCTGTCTGAACCCAGAGCTGCCAAGTTGGTGAGGGAGGTGGAGGCAGTTCTTTCCTATTCCTGTTCCAGCTGGTACTAGCCAAGGTCCTCACTAGGGTCCTCATACTTGGGACAGAGGACCCTGGTGCTTGAGACAGAGGCCAAAATCAAGTGCCCACCGAATCCAGCCTAGCCATGCTCCCCCACCCCCCACAGGGATGTGGGAGAGGTGAACAGAGGGGCAGCTGCTAGGGTAGGGATGTCCAGTGACCCAGCATCCTAGCACATACCATACCTAAGCCACTGGCAGAGCCCTGCAAGCTACTGTACCATAAACATTACCTGACCAGAGTCCCTGTCCTACTAGACTGTAAGCAAGAAGTAATCAAGGACAGGTACTCTGGTCTCTGATGACTCTACATAGGGTACAGAGCATGGTCTGACATCTGGGGCTCCTGTCATACTGGCATACCCCCTGACCCAACTGACCCCTCAATGCAGGCAAACAGTCACCCAACCGCCTATCAGGGTCCCAAGGGCTCACCTGGGAGATCTCCACACATGGCAGCTTGCCCACCTGGGCACCAGTGAAGCCATACACAGAATTGGCACTCACTTTTAGTGCCAGCTGCCGTCCGTCCAAGACCTGTCGCCGCAGGGGGTCTGTCTCCTGAGCCAGCTCAGCCTTGGCCCTAGGCAGAGGCAGGATAAAGGCTATTCAAAGGGACCATGGATCTCCAGGAGGCACCCAGGCAGACACTGGTTAGGGTGCCTGACTGAAAAGGGACGTGCTGTGCACTGCTCAGAACGCAGGCCCACTAGACACAAGGGTGATGCCTGGAAAGGCGTCTCATTTAATGCAGACACAGCTGCAGAATACCAGGGCTAAGTCAGCACAGTGGAGCTGAGCACTAAGCAGGGGCAGAACCCACAGCCCACCTCTTTCGGGCACTTAGCAGATTCTCCAGGATCTGGGGCAGGAGGCCTTTCCGCACAGATGACTTCACAAACTCATCCCCAGTGGGTGTCTTGATGAACTCATCTGGTTTAAGGCTGGGGACGGAGACATAGGAGGCTGGGCTTCTGAACTAGTTAGCTGGCCAGTAGCCTGCCTTACCCCAGCTTTTCCCAGGCCTATCTCTTTCTGCAAGCCTTCCCAGGACCCGCTTCAGCCTCCCCCAAGCCGGCCTATCCATTAGCCACCATCCACCGCCTGTGGAATCCCTGACTCCCATATTTCCCTTTTCCCGGACCTGATTCCTAGGCTTGATATCAAGCCTTGAAACAGGGCTCAGGGTGGTTTAGGGGGCACCCTGGATAAAGAAAGCATACCCCAACTTCTGGGCAGCTCCAGGCCGTAGCAGTGTGGTATAGCACAGATTATGGGCCATCATGATGGATGGGTACAGAGAGGAGAAGTCCAGGGTGGCAATGGGGACGTCATAGTACCTGAGGGGGAATTTGGGGAAGTCAGCCGCACCCAGTCCCTACCTTTGGGCCCTTACTTTTTAACATTCTTACATACAGGGTCTCAAGTAGTCCAGGCTGGCTTTGAACTCCTCCTGAGTGCTGGGATGACAAGTGCCCCACTGTGCCCAGCAGGGTCCTTACCCTTTGAGGGGCTCAATGACAGTGGCTCCGGTGTAGTCCTCACCTCCCTCGGTCTTCACCACAGGCATCAGCAGCCCCTGACTCATGGCCTGGAGAAGGGTGGAGTGAGTATCCGGGTACCAGGTAGGGTGTGTACAGGTGTGTGGCCAATCAGGCACAGCCACTCACCTGACGCAGCAGCTGAGACACGACCTTGACCTGCTGGCCGCGGGTGAGCAGGTACCCAAGGGGTACACCCGTGACACGAGCCATCTCCACATTGTTCACCAGCACCATAAGGCGCTCGAGCAGTCGAAGTGGCAGAAAGGCATCCTTCAGGCAGTACACAGCCAGGCGGCGGCGCGTCTGTTCATTCCCATTCTGGGGACGGGCATGTGGGGTCAGGGTTCAGGCAGGGGCTCAGGCAGGCGCAAGGCAGGGAGGGGCTTGGTGGAGTGGCAGCACCTGCAGGTCAGTGATGATGCTGTGCTGAACATCCTCCTTCTGCTCACCCAGGAAGTGGAAGCTCACAGCGTTGAGTGTGTAGGAGCGGAGCTTGTATTCCCGAAGCAGCACCTGAGCAGGTTGGGGCGGGCAGAGCCTCAGAGGTGTGGGATGGGGTCTACAGGGTCTGTGGTACTTAGGTGGGGGCATGGGAACCTCAGGTGGGTGGGGCTTCTGGTTTAAGGCAGAGTGTTGGGGGAGGGGGAGAGTGGGTTTCCTAAATACCTGCAGCATATCCATCTGAACGCGACCCACCATGCTGACCACCTTACTGTCCCGCCGGCCGACCTGCTTTGATTGGAAGGAGGAGTCACGGATGTTGGAGCGGAGACCAGTCACACGGCCCAGGAAAGGGAAGCAGTTCACCTGAGGAGGAACATTGGGGAGAGCCTTGCTATGTTGCAGACCTGTCAGCTCAACTCTGAACCTAGCCTTAGGACCTCAGAACAGGGACAAGGACCAGCCATGGCACTCCTGGGTCTGGAGGAGCTGAAGGGAGAGACCACTTGGGCAGGGTGAGGTACAGAACAGGGACAGAGCTGAGAGCTACAGCCCCGGGGAGACTGAGACACTGGAGGCCTAAGGGGCTATGGGTAGAGACAAGGGCTGTGCGGGAGGGTGGGGGGAGCCAACAGAGGTGGTGCTGGGGTACAGGCAGGCAGAGAGGGAGTCTTAGGGGAGGGGCCGACAGTGAGGTGCCCAGGACATGAGGGCTAGTGTCTCCCTGCAGCTGGGCAGTAAAGTCTGCTCTGCCTAATCATCACCAAATGGGCTACAGATGCAAAAAGCAGAAAAATGATACAGTATATTCCATTCGGACTGAACTGAACCCCCAAATAATGCTGATTCCCTCTGTGCATCACCCATGACCCCACCTATAACAGAACTTGCCCTAGAAGAAGGACCAAGGGAGACTTCACGGAGCCACAGAAGAAAGGCCCAAGTAGCTGCAGGCCAGGAAGCATAGAACCAGGCTGAGGAGGGCCTGCCTGCCCTCAGGCTCACAAAACACCAGCATCCTAGAACACCGAGGGTCACCTCTGCAGCCTCCCCCCACCAGGCGACTGTGCAGCTGGTTACAGTGGCTGGTGTGAAAAGAATCACACGCTCCCTCTCAACAGCACCCAGCCTCAGCCACACACCAAAACGAGCACCCATTTCCTTCCTCCACGCCCTCATTTCCTCTCGCCCCTTGCCAATGAGCTCTAAAGAAGGCCTAACCACGATGGCGGCAGCAGCGACAGTGACAGTGTGGAGGGCCGGATCCTCAAGGAGCCTCCTGTCAACAGTGACTTCTGCCTCCAGCTAGAGTGAGGTGAGGAACACCTGGGACTCTGGAGCAGCCAGCCAGGGGGCAAGGATGGCCCCGGAGGAGGGGAAAAGATCCAGGAGGAGGTTCCAGCTACCCTCACCTTTAAGGTTTGTGCCCGAGAGATGAGGTATGGGAGGTCAAAGTTCTGAATGTTGTAGCCGGTGATCACATCAGGGTCCATGGCGAGGATGAAAGTGGCCCAGGCCTGTGGATGGAACACAAAGGTCAACCAGGCGGTCCACTGCCTCAGATACCTTTACTTCCAGAATATTCAAGACAACCTCCGCACCTGCAAAAATATCATGGAGTTCAAAAAAATATTTAGCCCAAACTGCATAGTCCCCATCCCCAAGGACATGGTGTTGCTATAGAGAAGGGTCACTGGCATGGCTGGGGACACAGGCCAAGTGGCACCTGAGGACGGAGGACCCACCTGGAGCAGGTCTTCTTCCCGTTCATAGCTCTGTACTTTGGCACCCAGGATGGGGGCACAGGGCCGCAGCGTAAGTGCTAGGCGCAAGAATGGCTCCGGCTCGCCCCAGCGCAGCCCCACAGAACAGATCTGGATCACAGGGTCACGCTCAGGCTCAGGGAAGATGCCTGCAGAGAGGAGGACACAGGGACCTCATTCCTGCTCTTCCCTTGTCCCAGTCCATCTACTGTCCCCACATCTGCTCACTGTCTCAGTTCCAGCCAAATGGGTGGGGCAGCCCTAGGCCCTGGTGCCTTTGCACCCAGAGCTCTCCCTGTAGGGAACATCCCTTCCACCCACTCACCCCTCCACAGGGGCCTGGCACATCACTGATGTCCAGAGAGAGGAGGAGCCCAGGCTCTTGGGACAGACCTTTTCGGCCAGCACACTCGATGTCAAAGCTAAGCACACGCAGGGGTGCAATGCGCTGCCACTGTCCTTCTGGTGGGTGACTGATCACATCTGACCACAGAACGTCCACCTCCAGCTGACACAGTGTAGCCTGGGGAAAGGCACATGGTAGGAGCAACATCCGCACTGAGTCCTGGCTCCCTGTCCCTGCCCCTGCCCCAGGGAGCTCTCACCTTCCTCTCTGCCCTCTGAATGTACTTTCCAGCCGGCAGCTCCAACCAGTTGCATCCCACAATATCAGCATCCACCATGAACCTGGAAGAGTGGCGTGTCAGCTGGCAAGGGCCACCTGAGTGGGCTGGGGTAGGGGTAGGGGAAAGGGGCAGGACAGCACCGGATCTCAAAGTCCACGTTGGCTTCATAGGGTGCGAAGCTCGGGGTGCCCAGGCCTGGCACTCGGACACCCTGTTCCAGGAGGCGGCGGGCTGGTGCCATAAGGCGGGGTAGCGCCAGGGTGATTCGGAGAAATGGAGAAGGCCCTTGGCCATGGTACCCAAACATGCCTGCAGAGAAAGGAGGTTAGCACCTACCAGGGCTCCCCACCCACCACCCCTCTGGTCCCGGGCCACACTCACTCTCACGGGAGCATAACTCTATAGCCAGCACTGCTGGCCCGGAGAGTTCCTTCCCACCACGCTGGTCCCGGCTGATGGCTGTGTTCAGCTCCCGTTGCAGCTCACTCAGGTGCTCAGCCCCAAAACCTGGTGTGGGAGGCCAGTCAGAAGAGCAAAAAAGTTCTGGAGTCCAGGAACAAGCCCCACAGGTCAGGGGCACTCACCTGGAGGTGCAGGGGTATAGAAGTAGGGTGCAAAGCCATGGATGTGGCAGCAGACGGAGAAGCCCTCATCGGTGACCCCAAAGGCCCTCAGTATGGGCACCGAGTTACGGGACGTCCAGGGCCCTTCAGGCAGAGGCGGTGCTGAGCCTAGGGAGGGGGTCAGAGAATACCCCTCAGGTTCCGAGGCTTCCACTGGAGGCCCATCACTGAAGCCCCAGGACCTCACCCTTCACAGTCCTCCCTGATGCCCTTCTCCACCCACAGAGGTAGAGCTGGCATTACAGTGAAATCTAGTTTTTCCCTTGGGGTGCTGTGGATAGAATCAGTGGCTGTTTAGAGCCACACCCCAGTCTCACTGAGGGATTCCAGGCAGGAGCTCTCGCCCTGAGCTGTGTGTATCCCAACCCCTACAGCGGAATATTCTAACATCTATTTGCTGAGTGTGGAGGCCAAAAGACACCTTCGGGAGCTGGTTCTCTCCTTTTATGGGGTGGGTCGCGAGGACTGGAATCAGGCTTGGTATCAAGTGCCCTCACCTACACCCAGTTCACAGTACTCTGAGCCCAGCTCCCACACTGAGAATGAATGAGGTGAATCACATCCCACCTGGCTTGGTGTCTGTGTGTACTGTGGGTGCTCGTGCAGCTCCTGCCTCCCCTGCCAACTCACCCACATAGTGGTCAATCTCCAGCTGCTGGAAGATGAGGGGCTCCGTGCTGGGGTCCAGGTCACGTAGGGTGGGCCGCAGCCACCGTGGGTCAATGTCTGCAGTGGAAAACTGCCCTGCATTGAAACAAGAGGCTCCGTGGTTAGGTCTTCCACGGAGGCAACCACCCTTTGCTCACAGGGGAAAGCTGGGTGGAGGCAGTGATCTGGGTTAGGTGCTAGGAAAGAAAGACCAGGGGTCAAGGGCTAAAACTGACCAACCAGGAAGTACAGCCTAGACACTAGAGAGAATGAGCTAGGAGAACTACTCAAGTCTAGGAGTTTGAAACCAACCTGGCAATGGTGAGACCCCCCACTCCCCTGAAAAACAAGCTGCCAGCCAGGAGGTACCCCCACTGACACAGGGTCAAAGGAAACCCTTGGTAGAAGCAAGCCATCTCTCATATGGGTGGGTTGGGTTGGGAGGTGGGGCCTACCACTCACGGTGCCCTCTGGGGGCAGCTGCAGCTCCTCCTCTGCCTCCTGCAGCTCTATCTCAGCTTCTATCTCCTCCAGCAGTGCCAGGTTCTCCTCAAATTTCGGCGGCTCATCCTCATCCCAGAGGTCCCCTCGAGCCCGCTTTGGGGGCACCCCGGAGCCCGGTCCTTGTTGCCGCTTACAATCCATCTGTGGGCGCGTTGGGGCTCGATAAAGTCTAAGTAGGACCTCATGCCCTGGTTCTCTCCTTCTGACCTGGAGTTGGCCAAGTAGCCTAGGGATCCGCCTGTTTCTGCTTACTTAGTGCTGGGATACCCACTCAGTCATCTCCCCAATCCCTGCATTCATAAACTGATGGCTGGCTAGGTGATGAGAGACCCAAGAGGAAGTAGGTCTCTAGAAACTTGCCTCTGAAGGCTGGCTAGGCCCCAGCCTCCTCAACCCCTCAGAACCTGCTGAGCCCAGCCTCACAAACTGAAGCTGTGAGCCCAATCAGACCTGGCTGTTTCTCTCAGGTCTCTGAGGAGGCAGCAAGAGCTCTCCAAAGTCGGAGAGAAATCCTTTCTCAAAAACCAAGGCGAGCAGCGCCTGAGGCATGATATCCAGGCTCCACCATGTACAAGCACAAATTATGAATCCATCATGTGTCCAACAATGGAGTTACTCACATGGTTACTCATCTCCCCACAGTGTCACCAGCTGGGGACTACCGTCACCAGGAAGCAAGTAAACCTGGATGCTTAAAACACTCAGGAGCACATTTGCCTACAAAGCTGCTCACATTGTGGACTAACGCCCTAAAGTGAAGCCAGGACTGTAAGAAACTTGTCAACAGCTAACACCCCGAAGCCAACTTAGAATCCCATAGGTAATGGAACCCAGTCCCAGTGTTTCTGGCAGTGGCTGCCTTGGCCGTGAACACACAAGCAGCCCACATTCCCACTGCGATGTCACCACCTTACGTACCGAGTCAACATCTTTACTGTAGTCTTTGCTCTTACAGAATGGTTCAACAATCAAAAACAAAGACCTCGGTTTCCCACTGTCCCCTCATCTTGCATCAACTAAACATCGCTCTGCCTTGTAGTACAGTAGAATGTTATGAAAAATGACTGCCAGCAGGGCAGCCACCTGTGTTCCTGTAAACAGTCCCTCATGCACGCTCTATAAGCAGCCCCGACTAAACTCACTAGCTTAAAAGGGGGACCTGTGGTGGCGCATACCTTGAGGCCAGCCTGGTCTACAGAGTGAGTTCCAGGACAGCCAGGGCTACACAGAGAAACCCTGTCTCAGGAGGGAAAGGGGTGTGTGTGTACTTAGAGGCATCAACATGGTCCAGCACTTGCTACATCGTGTTGGCGTTCCTACAGTACAGCGTGTGTTGGACTGAATGCCTAGTGATGGGCTTGTGTACCTGTATTCCGAAGAAGTTGGGAAAGCACAGAAACTGGCGCATGGTGTGCACTCAGGCAGACTTCACAGTGTTCGTATTAAGACCTGAAGTTCTTATGAGACTCAATGAAACAAAAACACAGATCAGCGGAGCCTGTGCCGAGCCTGGGACAGGGTTGGAGTATTTTCCTTATGGAGTCACTGACAATGTGCCGAAGGCACCAATGCACAGTCAGAAAAACAGAATATAAAAGTTTTTGTTGTTGTTTAAGACAGGGTTTCTCTGTGTAGCCCCGGCTGTCCCAGAACTCACTCTGTAGACCAGGCTGGCCCGGAACTCAGAAATCCGCCTGCCTCTGCTGGGATTAAAGGCGTGGGCCACCACCGCCCGGCTTACAAACTTTCTAATAAAAAGTAAGGCTTGGCCTGCGAAAGGAAACCAAACAAACAAACAAACAAACTCCCTCTGTTCCCAGCACCACCACACCACTGTCTGTAGGGCCAGCTCCAGAGCTCTACTGCCCTCTTCTGGCCTTAGGGGGAACTGCACACACAAACAACTAAAAAGAAAATAAATTTTAAAAGAAAATTCTTGAGGGATGGTGAGCTGGCTCAGAGCACTGGCTGCTCTTGCAGAGGACCTGGGTTCAGTTCCTAGCAGCAGCTCATCAGTAACTCCAATTCCAGAGGATTTGGCCGCAAGACCTACTTTGGCACTGCATGCACATTGTGCACGTATGCACACACAGGCAAGCACTCAAAGTATAAATAAATCAATCTTAAAAAGTTCTTGGGCAAAACAGGTCCTGAGTACACGCCACCAGCGAGTGAGGAGATTGATGGTATCTGAAGATGTATCAAGGAATGTTCTGGATGGTGTTCGCCTCCCCCACACTTGTGCAGTTGACTAAATATAAAATCACACCTCAGTCAAAAAGCACAGGTGTTAAAATCTGCAAGCATTCATTAGGTGAGAGTTGACCATAACAGGTCAGGGCATATGAAGAACCTGCTTTTACAAGGTTATTTCCTGTACCATTGTTTAAAATCCCTAAGGACTGGAAACCACCTAAATGTCCTCTCCAGGGGGACAGTTTCAAGAGTCCCTTAGTACCATTCAATGGAGTACTATGCAGCTGTGTAAAGAAATGAGGAAGCCACACAGCAATATGAAAGGTTTCAAAGAGGCTTTGTCTCTAGTAGGTAAATCAAGGTGTGGAATGGCCTGCTTCTACTTTTGCTTTATATTTTAAAAAAAGATAAAAGATACCTAAAGAAAGGATTATCCTACAGCTAACTTCCTGAGAAAGTGAGATGGGAGGATCATGGACTCAAGCTTAGCCCCATGCTGCACTGCAAGATCAGATTTTACAAAGCTGGGAAGTAAGGGTTCGGAGTAGGGACTGCAGGTGCCACATCAAGCCCCTAAGTATAGAAGAAGCTGCTGACACAGCCAAGGAGAGGCAGGAGGCGTGGCTATGGACCGACTGCCTGCTAGGAATCGCCTGCACTGCCCCAGGTCAAGCTGGCAGACCAGGTCACTCCACTGTGCTGATGTAAGTGGGTGCTGCTCCTGGGGGGGGGGGGTGGGGTGTGGATAGGGTTGCTGGCGGTGAGGTATCAGGCTGGCCATAACTTCCAAACAGTTAAGCTTGAAAAGACAGGTGCACAAGCTGCACAAAAAAAAGCCACTGGATACCACTGAGGGCCACTGACTCCAAACAAGGGGACATGGCCCTGTACTAGACAGAAAATGAGCCTCCCTCACCAGGTCAGGAAGCACAGACACACCTCCTGGAAGAAGGCAGGGGAAGCAGAGGAGCTGGCTCCCACAAAGTCACCAGTAAGTCACAAAGCCAGTAAGTCACCCACAACATACCTCCCGGACATAAGCCAATCCACACTGGGTCTGGCAGCACCCATAATCCAAGCTGTATGCCTCAGGGCAAATTCAAAGCCAAATCTGAGCTATAAAGCCCGAATCTCAAAAGCCAGTAGAGATCTGGGGATTTAACTCAGCAGGGTTCAACACTGAGTCACACCCCAGCCCCTCCCTGGGGGGAGTCTAGGCTGTACCACTAACTACACCCAGCCCTCTTTTTATTCATTTTGAGACAAGTTCTCACCAAGCTGCCCTAGCAGGCTTAGAACTTGCCAACCTCCTGCCTCTAAAAGCTTAACAATTGTTTCATGTCACCTCTCCCAGGGTTGCCAGATCCATGTTCTCCTGTACCTCTCCTGGAGGGGTGGCCCCTCAAGCATCTCCCACTCCCCCGAACTGCTTCTGTCAAATCCAGTCTCCCCTTCTCCCAGACAGAGATGTTCCCAAGATAACTATCTTGGAGGCTCAACTTCCCCCTTTACCTCAGGACAGTCAGACCCAGGTGCAAACCCCGCTCACTAGAGGGATGCTCTCTGAAGCTACAGCATCCTGCAGGACAGGTATCTTGACTCCCACTCATGTTGTGGTGACAGTGGTACACTAACATTCATTTTCCCCAGGGTATCACACACAGCCAGTTCCTCCCCTGGGACCCTGAAGTGACAGCTGCTCTTGGACTGTTGGATAGGATATGTCTCACCTCCCCCATCAAACACCAGGCTGGGTGAGCAGACTGCCCCACCTAATATCAATTGGCTTGTTTTATTTATTATATAAAGCATCACATGGGGCCTAGTGTGTCAGAGGAATGGATAATTGAACTTGTTGGCTAAACTGAACAGCCTGAGTTAGATCATAGGGAACCCACGTGGTGGAAAGAAAAAAGACAACGCCATAAAGTTCTCCTCAGATCTCCACGTGTGCACCAGAGCGCACGCGCACGCACAAAGGAAAGGCTCTGAGGCATTACCTTTTCTTCCAATCCTACTTTTCTTAAAAGTTTGGGCTTCTGACACAGGGTTTCTCTGTGAATCCCTGGATATCCTGGAACTCACTCTGTAGACTAAACTAGCCTCAAACTCGGGAGATGCGCTTGCCTCTGCATCCCGATTGCCGGGGATAAAAGTGCGCCACTACTCCCGGCTCACTCCTACTCCTTTACTGGACTTTTCTGATACTGTCGCCTTGTCTCTCGAACAGCGAGCAAGCACAAGAGCCCTGCACTTCCCGCGCCTCCAACCCGGCTGGTGGGCAAGCCGTTGAGCACACACCCGGACAGTCCAGCGCACCCAGGATCCTCAGCTCCAGGGGTCTGTCCTTCGCATTGCCAGCCCTGCCCTATCCTGTCCCCAGCTGCAGATATTCCGCGAGCCGTCCGCTCCAGGCGTCAGCTGCGCGACCGCACACCCCATATTCTTCTTCCATACTTACCCGCGTCAAACAGCTTTTCCCGCCACAAGGTACGCCGCCGTGACCCCTGAACCCTCTGCGCGCAGGCCCAGAGCCGCAGCGCGCCCGCAGGGTCCCGCCCCTAGCCGACTGGGGTGGTCAAACCACACCCCTCCCTGGGAGGACCCACAACCTCGCCTCCCGCACGTGGCCCCGCCCCAGACGCTAACGGCCCGAGGACACACCCCCAGCATCCAGGCTTAGTGAGTGGGTTGGCCTGCGGTCCCCGAGCGCCCCCTGCAGGAGCGTGGGAAGATTGCCACAGTGGGTGCTACCCTGCTGCCTTTGCTTTCGTTCTCAGGTTTCGTCGGTTCCTACACGCCCAGGTTAGACACGAACCTGGGCGTGTAGGAACTGCCCTACACCCTAACCCTAACCCTTTCCCCCACAAATCACTTCCTGACTTATGACACTCATGGCCACCTGGCCCTAGCTAAGGAAGTGTCCTTTGAGACCCTCCCCATAAAGCTCCTCTCCTTTTCCCACTGGCCTTCACCCACCTTGCCCTCTGGCCTCCAGTGTCTCAAACTACGCTGCATACAGATAACTTGTCTTCAGTGGTGCACCCCTACCCTCATGGTCTGGTCCTAGACCAAGAGCAGTGATGATGGGTAGAGAGATGACCCATCCCTCCACGCTGGGCTCAGGAACAGCTTGTACTCTTTTTGTTTTTTGTTTTTTTATTAAATAAAAGTAGCAGAAGAGGGGACCTGTGGTCTCCCGACTGTGGGGAGCCACCTGCCCTAACCTCTCTCCACTCAAGGTGCATGGTGTGGTAGGCTGAGGTGTAAGCTCGGGTGTGAGGACAGCTGGAAAAGATCAGAGGCTAGGACCTGTGACCCTCACCACTCCTGGAAGACTCGGTGGGTGGGGTGGGGCCTTCTAGTGCCAACTGGCGCTCGGCTTGAGGCTGAGCCCATGAGACTGGGCAGTGGCAATGTCCTCCCACCCCAGAAAAGCGAAGCGTCCGTCTGCAAGAAGACACCACCAAGGCTGGGGCACTTGCGGCGGCCCCTACTCGTGTACATCCCAGATCTCGGACAGCAAAGGCGGCAGCTTCTTGTCCTGGAGCCGCAATGCAAAGACCTGCTCCGAGTGCACAGAGCTGAGGGTGCGCAGGCTCACCAGCTTCATGAGCATCCGTGGGAAGCGGAGCTGATCCTGCCAGGGAGAGGAAGCAAGTAGATCCTGCTAGAGGGGCCTTGCCCTGCAAAGCCGGCTTTGTCTGGGGAACCAGTACCGGGAGTAGTCAGGCCAACCTCGAACCCAACCCAGGGTTTGGGACATCTCTGCTGACCTCATTGACAGGCAGGCCCCAGGCTCACTGGGCCCCAACATGTGCCACCCGACCCTAATGCTGAGCCTGCCCACTGGGGAACAGGCAGCTCCTGTACCTGCGGCCGCTTGATCCTGGTGTAGGAGAGGAGAGCCTCCACATACGGCTGCTGTAGAGCCTCCACACGGCTGGGCTCCTGCACGTTAGGCCGGTCGGCTGAGAAGATGTTGATAGCAATGAGCAGGGCATACTCTGCATCGTCCAGGCCCAGCCGACGCATAGCCCGCGAGAACTCGAAGATGGGGTTGATGAACTCCACCTGCAAGCCTGCAAGAGTGGGCCCAGCCCAGCTTTACACCTGACCCTGGCCCCAGGGTACTCAGACAGGAAGGAAGAACAGCCAGTGACAGTTACTCCAGCTTCCTCCCCATCCTGACCCGTGAGTGCCTGTTACAGAGTAGCCAACAAGACAGCACCCACACCCTCCCTTCCCACACAACCTGAAGGCCTCATCCTCCCAGCATCCGACCTCATGAAGGCCGAGGAAAAGGGGCCAGGTTAGGCCACACTGTGAACCCATAGGTAGCTCCCACTGCTCAGACTCGGAGACTATGATTCATTCATGGACCATTATTTAAGTGTACCTACTGTGTGCCAGGCCCTGCAGGAGAGTGATTTACGACCACCCCACCCCACCTCAGCCCACCCCCTCCCTATAAAGGATAACAAATTCTAGGCTACCCTGGCGTACACAGTGAGACCCTAAGAACAAAACCAAACCATCTAGACAGGTTCCAGGCAAACTAGGGACTGTAACCCACTTCTAAGCAAGGGACAGTGAGTGCTAGCCCCTGATCCTGGACTGTGCTGATGGGCACAAACTAGGAGGACGGCAGCCAGTGCCTGGGAGAGAAGATGGACTGAGTCAGAGGAGAATGGAGGCCAGGTCCTGTCCCAGCAGAGGGAATATGGGAGCGGACAGGCTGGCAGGGCACCCTGGGCTGCTGTGGGGACAGATTGGTGGGAGGGTAGTAGCTGAGAGCCACCCATCTTTGTGACGACCTGAGAAGGAGTGCCTGAGCCTGGGGCCAGGAAGTGCAGGAGCTTGGGTGGGAAACCTAAGATCCTTTCCAGTCCTACCTTCCAAGGCCTGACTGCCTGGGCCTCCTTTGCCCAGGCTGGATCACAGGGCAAATACTTTTCTCCCCAACACCTGCCCTGCTCATAAGCCATACTGGAAGAATCTTAGGACTGACTCTCTTGTGCAGTAAAAGAGTTGAGAGTGGATGCCTAAAACTCCTGAGAAGCACCCGAGGTGTCCTGGGGAGCCCAAGGCTGAGTGAGAAAAGCCTCTGTTGACATTGGCTGTCAGTGAGCAGTGGTCCAGTCAGGTCCTGTCAGGGAGATGGCCAGGTGAGCTCCCCAGGACAGACTCCTATGAGACAATCATAGGAGTGGGTGCTTCTCCCTGATCTGTCAGAGTGCCAGGTGACAGCAAAGCCTCCCCATGCATCTGGCCCTGCTAAACATGATCTTTTCTTGCCAGTGCCTGACCTGGGCGTCCAACAGGGCAGAAACCCCAGGACCAAGCCAGTGCCTTCCACAGACCTGCACGGTGGAAGTCATCCTTGCTGTAGGTGAAGTCCTTCAGGAACGTGATGCACTCTGTCTCGTGGTTGTAGCGTCTGGCTGTCTCTAGCAACATGATCTGGAGGTGACAAGGTACAGGGCTCTTCAGCTGCCCCAGAGACAAATGTGCCAAGACAAACTGGCTGCCAGTCCTCCGCCAGGCCGGACATTCTTAGCTTGCTTCTCTAACTTTAGCCCCCACTGTCCCGTCAAGGGCACTTACCCCATATTATAGTGAGGTACACGCTAGAGTTTTGAGTCTTAGCACTTTGAACTTTGTATATAGCTGGCTCCCAATACTTCCTCGTTACCCCTGATTTGGCTCAAATACCCATTCCTTTCAAGTCTTTGGGGCATAGTTCCTCTCTTAACAGCCCATCTGATGTCCTCCATTGTTTTCTATCTCTGCCCATTCCCCTTTTCTCCCAGGCTGGTTCACTGGAGGCTCCAGATAACTTGTTAGGGCTGGGACACTCCAGCCGACCACACCCCACCAGGGTTAGGACATACCTGTACTACATTCAGCTCTGGTCTCTGTCCTAGGGCCTAGTAATTACCTCAATGGTGGATGCCTTCAGGAGGGCGATCTGGTCCTCCCGGCCCAGCTGCAAGAACCCTGGCACCTGCTTGGCAAAGTCCACGATCTCCTGGACTGAGATGATGGCTAACTCAGTGAAGTGGGCAAAACGTTGCTGACGAGCGTCTCGGGACTGAGGGTCTGCACCCAAGGGCCAGGGCTGGGACACAAAAGACCAGGGTCACATGGGGACTCACATGCCCTGTGAAACCCTCCCTGGCCTGGGTGCTCTGCCCACTGCGCTGGGCAGGGCAGGGTGATACCGTGACTTTGGGCTGGTCGGAAAAAGATCGTTTGTTGCACTGCAGCTGCGCAGAAACCAACTGCTGGATCATCAGCTCTTGAGCCGCTGTCAGCTGGATGCCCTCTCCTTCCCCAGAGCCCTGGCTACTCCCTTCAGAAGTGCCGGGGGAGGCTGCAGGCCGGGCTGAGCTACTGGATGCTGGCTCAGTCTGGGGTGGAGGCTGCTGCTGTTGCTGCTTCTGAATCTTTTTCTTCCGAATCTGCTCCTCAGAAAGCACGCCTGCAGGAAAGGCAGCCTCAGTGGCGGGCCCCACACCCTACTCCTCCCCTTGGAGATGACCCAGGCCCCCTCTAGCCCCAAACCGGCACGCACACTGCTCCCGCATGCCAGCCTCCTTGCACTTGCGCAGCCGGCAGAGCTGGCACTTGCGCCGCATGAAGGCATCCATCTGGCAGGTTCCGCTGCCCCGACAGGCATAGCGCCCGGCCCCACCGTGGACCACGCTGCGCCGGAAGAAGCCTTTGCAGCCTTCACAGCTGAGCACATTGTAGTGGAAGCCCGAGGCCTTGTCCCCGCACACGCGGCACAGCTCGTGGCCCAGCATCTTCGGGGCCGGACCCTTCTTCCGCTTGCGCTCAGGCTCATCCTCTGGCTCTAAGATGACTTGGGGTGAGCAGATGCCATGAGAGATAGCGACAAAGAGAAACAGCAGCCTGGGAACAGGCCATGGGAAGTCCCGAAGCGAGGGTGAGAGGACAGGGCTGCAAGGCCAAGGGAAAGATCTGCAGGTCGGCCGGCTCCCAAGAACGAGTCGGAGGTGTCAAGGGGAAAAGGACGGGAAAGCGAACCAAAAGACAGGGGCCACCATCTCCCTACCCTTCCTTTAATGCCCCACACCCCTGTTCCTGTCTCCCTGTCTCACCCACGATGTAGGCAGAGCTGGACCCTTCAGAGCCTGGAGGGGGATCAGTCTCCTGCCCCTCCTCCTTAATAGTGGGTGAAGTGGAGGAGGTACTGGGCCGAGGAGAACCATTCCCTAGGAAAAGAAGAGGGGACAGTGAGCGTCTCCAACACTGTGGGAGGGGCCGGGTAGGGAAAGCCCGTCACTCACCAGGCACGGGAGTGTCCAGAGAACTTGTGGGGGAAGACATAGTGGGTCACGAAGCAGCCTGCTGAACACAGGGGACCCAGCCAATTACAGGGCATAACAAGGGCGTCTCTCGCTGCAATGCTCAAGTGAGACGTGAGGCTCACTGAACTATGTGGCTGGAACTCACTACCCTTGGCTGTCCTGGGATATGACGCACTCCTGCCTCAGCCTCTCAAGTGCTGGCATTACAGGACTGTGCCACCACACCTCAGTGTTTTTACTTCTATATTGAGCCCCACTCCCAGCCCTAGTCCCTTACAAACATCCCCATTTGAACGATGCCCAACCACTTCTGCTCCAACCCGGCCCACTGCTCTCTCCACCTCTCTAGGAATCACGACCTCCCACGACAGTTCCCACCGCTCTGACACTAAGAGATCCCAACAACTCTTCATTCCTCTTTTGTGAGCGTCAACTGCGTTATCATAGGTGATCCTTACTTTGTCCCGTCTCTCCCATCAGGGCGCAACCAGTACCCTCCTACCATAGGCTTCTTCAAGGCTTTAATCCACCCCAATACAGACCCCAGACCCTACCTGTCCTATCAGGTCCCTGGCCCCTCCCCTTTCCACCCTGGGGCAGATACCCAAATTCTGCCCCGCCCCTTCTAGACTCCGCCCCCATTCACCAAAAGCCAATCACAGGTCTTCACTGTACCACGCCCTCCATGTCTCTCCTCCCCCAGGCCCCCCAACAATGATCCAGACACTGCCCCAAGAATCAAGAGCCTTCAATCACAAACTTTATCTACAGCATGCCTCCCGCCCATCTGTGTCCCGCCCCCAGCCACCAATCATAGGCTTTCCCTACGCCACGCCCCGTGAAGTCACGCCCACCTTGTTCCAGGCCCCGCCCCTCTCCATGCACCAGGGGGAGGCGGGGCTCATGACTGCACCGGAGATCTTGAGGGGGATGCGAGGTGGGTCTCCTACTCCGTTGCCCTGGAAACGGCCGTGGGAGGCGGGAGCTGCGAAGAAGTACGGGAAGGAGGCGCGAGCTGAGCGGGACCCGCGGCGATCCGCGTACCCGGCTCAGCCCCACCCTCCCGGCCGCCCGGAGCACTTGCCTCAGTGTCCCCACTGGTGAATGCTCCTCCACAGCACTTTAGAAGTAACTTCAGTAGCCAGGGAGTAGCTCGGAGCAACAGCGCTTGCTGGGCGAAAAGCAAAAGTAACTTCGCCACTTCTTCCGGCAACCCCGCCGCACGTCACTTCCGGAAGTAGGTGGGCCGGGAAAAGTGACAGACTTCCGGTCTGCCTAGGCGACACTTATGAAAGGCCTTGGCCGGAAGTGGCACACCGGAAGTTTATTTCTTCTGGTAGTTCCCCTCTGGGACTCAGAAAAAAGTTCCGGAAAGTTCTTTTGTTTCTTTTCACACATGACTAACGAATCAAGTTTTCCCCTTTTTGATTAGTTTAAAGGTCTCTACTTTTGTAGCAGTGCTGCATGGTTGCTTTTTTAAATTTTGATTTTGATTTTGAGACAGGGTCTCATATTCCAAGGGTGTCCTTGAACTTCTGAGCCTCCTGCCTCCCCCTCCCCATTATTGCGGTAGCAGGTCCACTTCCAGCCCTGTATACTGGTTCTAAATAAGTTAAATTTGGGGATGGCAAGATGGTTACAGGATGGTTTTAAGCCTAAAATGGAGGCAAGCTGGTCTTCATACCTTAAACTTTTCCAACTCAGGGGTTGGGCTGCCCTTCCCTATATAATCTAGCCGTTTTGATTACTGGCTCCTTTTTTACTACCTTTTACTCTCCTGGCTCACCTCTCTCCTCTTCTTCTTCTCACATGTCCTGGCTCTGGATCTTGTTCACTCTGGACTCTCTTGATGCCCCCGCCTCTGGAGCTTTTATGTACAAGAATTTATTTTTTCATTCAGCTTCATCATAGGAAGAAGTAAATATAAAACAAATTGGGTGCAGGCACATGCCTGCAAACAGACAGAGACGAGAGTATTCCTTTTAGCTGGAGGCCAAGCTGAACTAGGTAGTGAGACCCAGCCATCAGCTCGATGTAAATAAACAAGTAGGCTAGACCCCCTCTCCCATAAAAGTAATAATATCAGCCTTTTCACGAAAGATTGAAATAGCTGTGTGGATCTCAGGTGGAAAAGACTCAGATTTGTTCCTCCTCACTCTCCACTTGTGAACAGTTGAATCTCTATTAAGCACAAATGCCGTCTTTTACTTAACTTTTGTTGCTGTTGTTCTTGTTGGTTGGTTTTTCGAGACAGAGTTTCTTTGTGTAGCCCTGGCTGTCTTAGAACTGCTTCTGTAGACCAGGCTGGCCTCCATCTCATAAGAGAGTTGGCCAAGGCCTCTGCGTCCCACGTGCTCGGTGTAAAAGCGCATACCACCACTACCAGGTTTAAGCACCTCCCCTTTAAAAGACACAGTCTCACCATTCCAGCTGTCCTAGAACTAGATCCTCCTGCCTCTGCCTCAGGAGTCCTGGCATTAAAAGTGCTGTGCCATGATTAGTTAGTCTGCGAATCTTACAAAGTTGAGGCTAGAGCCCACACTACCTCAGTCATGCAACAAAGTTGGTCTACTCCTGAGATCCAGCCACCAACCCATGCTTTCTTTCAGAAATAAGTGTTAGGTCTCAAAAAAAAATTGGACAAATGGCTGAGGTGCACATTAATATATCAAAGTAGACTCTGGGCATCAGTCTCTCAGTATCACCAATACCTGTTAGTGTATACTTATCCCTACCCCCAACCTGAGCTTCACTTCTCTTCCCCCAAGGTTCTCTTCCCTATATAGTCCAGCTGTTTTGGCTCCATGCCCCTTAGCTCTCTTGGTCCTCTTTGTGTCTTGGTTTCCCCCCTTCTTCCTCTCTCACCCCTGACCTCATGGCTCGGT
>JADRCH010011244.1:0-29400 GCA_019843965.1 Rhynchomys soricoides
GAGATGCCGGGAGCCAAACACATGAATATTACCCGATGTTCTATGAACCCTAGCCACTCTTTACCCTAGATGGGATTATGGAAAACAAGTAAATCTTGTGCCTCCATCCAACTCATCTTTAATAAAAATAAAACAAAAAAGGGTGAACTGTACCCTTCCCTGGCCTTGAGTAGGACAAACAACCTGGCTGGAGTTAGTCAGGCCTCTCTGCATTTGCAACTTCCCACAGGAAGACTGCCTGCTGAGCTTGATGAAACAAAGGATTGGGTCCTTGTCCTTTTCCTTTGAAAGGAGTACAGAACAATAAAGTTCAAGCCATGATCAGAAATTTTGTCTTGGCTACATTCTTCTCTCCCACCCCATCCCTTTTTTCATTTCCAGCCTCCATTTTAGGTAGACAAGCTTCATCCATGGCTGATGAACAGCTACACACACCTGAAACTTCTGTTTTCCATACTAAAGATCTAGATCAAAGGTGAGCCCTCTAATTCTGGATTGTTACTCATTCCAGATATAGTCAAGTGGACAACAAGAAACAGCTACTACAAACCATAATCCCTAACCCTAACTAACCCTGACCCCTAACCCTAACCCTAATACCCTAACCCTGCCCCTAACCTAACCCTGACCCTAACCCTAACCCTGTATTAGTCAGGGCTCTCTAGAGTCACAGAACTTATAGGTAGTCTCTATATAGTATGGGAAATTGTTAATGACTTACAGTCTATAGCCAAATTCCCCAACAATGGCCATCAGTAGCAGTGAATGAAAACTCAATGATATAGCAGTCGCTTTGTCCCACAAAGCTTGCAGGTGAAGAGGTTGGAATCTTCCCCCTTCCAATGTCCTTATGTAGATCTCTAGCAGCAGGTGTGGCCCAGTTTAGAAGTGTGCCTACCACCACACCTGAAACTTGTGTCTTCCAGACTCAAGATCTAGATCAAAGGTGAGCCCTCTAATTCTGGATTGTAATTCACTCCAGATATAGTCAAGTTGACAACCAGAAACAGCCACTACAAACCCTAACCCCTAAACCCTAACCCTGATACCCTAACCCCTATCCCTGACCCTGACCCTGACCCCTGATACCCTAACCCCTATCCTTGATCCTGACCCTAACCCTGGCTCCTGTGTCCTGATGACTCTCCAAGGGTCCTTCTCAATCCAATGAATTTGAACAGTAGTGGTCTTTCCGTGTTTGAAGGTGTGTCAGCACTCCTGGGATACCAGCTCTCTCCTGGCACTATTTGAGTATGGAGCCCTGTCCCAGCATCCGCTCCCCTGCCACAGTAAGGAACCTGAAGCCCACTCCTCAGTCCCTGTGTCCTGGGTATTCCAAGTGGGTCCCTCTGAGCAGACAAGGCTAGCCCACACTCCCATGAGTCTCGCTTTCTCCCAGCGCTATTTGGCTATGGAGCCCTGGTGGCCCAGGCAGAGGTCTCTCTGATGTCCTTGTTTTTAATAGCTGAATAATATTCTATTTTGTATATGATCCACGTTTTCTGTATCCATTCTTCAGTTGAGGGACATCTGGGTGGTTTTCAGTTTCTGGCTGTTAGGAATAAAACTGCTATAAACATAGCGGAGCACATACCTTTGTAGTATCTTGGAACATCTTTTAGGTTTATGTCAAATAAAGTGCTCTAAGGGTAACACTCCCTTCTGCTAAAGCTTTAATGGAAGGAGAAGGCAAGGTGATTCCTAGTCCCAGGGAAGAACTTTGAATAAAACCTCCTGCAACTGTGGTTCAAGCTTGGCAGGATCCATCAATGTAGAAGCCAAATTTGACAGGAGCATCAATATCGTGATGGTGATGGAAAGAATTAAAGTTGTGGACACTTCCTCTACAGTTTCAGTTCAGCACGACTCCAGCCACCTTTTGGTAGAGTGAGAGCCCCAGTAAAGATTCTGTGAGAGTTCATTGCATTGTTGTGTGGGATGGAAAAACCATGCCAGGATGCTTGGTGGGTAGAGGGGGTTCATACCGGGAAGACTTGGTAAACACATGAGACTTAAGCAAGTCCCTGGTCTCTGCCTGACTCCGGGTCTGGAACATGTGCCATGGTCCTTATATAGAGAAACATGAGGGCTGGAGAGATGGCTCAGCGGTTAAGAGCACTGACTGCCCTTCCAGAGGTCCTGAGTTCATTTCCCAGCAACCACATGGTGGCTCACAACCATCTGTAATGGGATCTGATGTCCTCCTCTGGTGTGTCTGGAGACAGCTACAGTGTACTCATACAAATAAATCTTTAAAAAAGATAGAAATGTGACCTATGGTCACATAGGCCTAGAACAGAGTTCTCCATGCTAAGGTACCTAGAGGTCCTGAGGGTTTAGCCAATAAGCTTCCCTACGCAGATACGTCTCTCTGCATTTAATTCCTCCCTGTATTTAATCTCTGGTCAGACCCTAAGAAACAGGGGTGTGTATGCACCTATTTTCTGCCATGAACAGTCAATAAACCGTTTAGAACATTGGGTTGTCTCTTTCATCTGTCACCCCATAGGGAACATGGGAAAGGTCTTAGCCCACAGAGCTGAAGCTAAATTTCCCATAAGAGGCCTCTCTGTGCTTCCAGTCTCCCCCCACCAAACTACGGACAATCACTTTTGAGCTAAACTAGAGCTTCCCTACGGGAAGGTGTAAGGCAGCCTGGTTTCTACAAGAGACGTTAGGCGTTTTGCCACGCTCCTGGGCCCCAGGATGCTGACACAAGGCCAAAGCTCTCCATAGGTCTGTGAACATTGGTCACATATGGGCAACGCCCAAGCCCCTCCACAGGTAGAGGTGTGGTCATGTGGCCTTAAGACACGCCCCCCCTTTTTGTAGATTTATTTTAATTATATGAGTACACTGTTGCTCTCTTCAGACACACCAAAAGAGGGCACTAGATCCCAGTACAGATGGTTGTGAGCCACCATGTGGTTGCTGGGAATTGAACTCAGGACTTATGGAAGAGCAGTCAGTGCTCTCAACTGCTGAGTCATCTCTCCAACCCCAAGACATCCCCATTTTAATGAGGAACCTAGAAGCTTAGCCAATAAACCCCCTTCCCCTTTCCAGCCACTCCTCCATGCAAAAGGCCCGCCCTGAGCTTGTGGGGTACGGACTCACTCACCACCCCTCTCCACCATGATAATAAATGCCCTAAAACCACAGGCTGTCACTCTTTATTGGGATCCACCATGGGGACGATGGAACAGGCCAGGCTCCTCCCCGCTTTCCTCCACCCCTTAGCCTAGGCTACATCCAGTTCTCAGGTCTTCTGCAGCATCCAGCAGTGTCTGGGATGTCCAACAGCCAGAGAACCTGACATATCTGGTTCACTGCAGTCCCCAGGACCCCCAGTCCGCACTTCCCCACCCCAAGGCAGTGTCCCACAGTTTCTCACAACCTGATACCCACCCGGGGATGCTGTGGGGTGAGCACAGTCAAACTTCCCGCATCCTGCTCCTCTCAGAGGCTTGAGTCCAGGGGCAGAGTTGGAACTCACCTCCACTTTAACCCAAAGCTTCCCTTCCCTTGGCCCCAGGCTAGATGCCAGTCTTCAGCTGGAGGGCCCAACTCCATTGTTGGCTCTCCCTCCACTCCCAAGGCTCCTGGATGACCAAGAGTCTCTCCAGTATGCGTTGTTTTGTTTGTTTAGCTTTGGTTTTTTTGTTTTGTTTTTCAAGACAGGGTTTCTCTGTGTAGCCCTGGCTGTCCTGAAACTCACTCTGTAGATCAGGCTGGCCTTGAACCAGTATGTGTTATTTTATGTCTTCGGAGGTGACAGGGTCTTGCAAAGGGCTTACCGCATTGATTACAATCATAAGGTTTCTCTCCCGTATGTATTATTTTATGATATTTGAGATAACTGTGACTTGCAAAGGCGTAACCACATTGATTACATTCATAAGGTTTCTCTCCAGTGTGTGTTCTTTTATGTCTTTGAAGGTGACTGCTAGTTGCAAAGGCCTTACCACATTGATAACATTCATAAGGTTTCTCTCCAGTATGTATTATTTTATGATATTTGAGATCACTGTGACTTGCAAAGGCTTTACCACATTGATTACATTCATAAGGTTTCTCTCCAGTGTGTGTTCTTTTATGTCTTTGGAGGTGACTGGGTCTTGCAAAGGCCTTACCGCATTCATTACATTCATAAGGTTTCTCTCCAGTGTGTGTTCTTTTATGTCTTCGGAGAGTACTGGGTGTTGCAAAGGCCTTATCACATTGATTACATTCATAAGGTTTCTCTCCGGTGTGTGTTCTTTTATGTCTTCGGAGGTGACCTCGACTTGCAAAGGCCTTACCACATTGATTACATTCGTAAGGTTTCTCTCCACTGTGTGTTCTCTTGTGATATTGGAGAGCTCTCGCTTCTGAATAGGCTTTACTGCATTGATCACATTCATAAGGTTTCTCTCCAGTATGTGTTATTTTATGATGTTTGAGATCACTGTACCTTGCAAAGGCTTTACCACATTGATTACATTCATAAGGTTTCTCTCCAGTGTGTGTTCTTTTATGTATTTGGAGGTGACAGTGTCTTGCAAAGCCCTTACCGCATTGAATACATTCATAAGGTTTCTCTCCGGTATGTATTATTTTATGATATTTGAGATCACTGTGCCTTGCAAAGGCTTTACCACATTGATTACATTCATAAGGTTTCTCTCCAGTGTGTGTTCTTTTATGTATTTGGAGAGCACTGGGTATTGCAAAGACCATACCACATTCATTACATTCATAAAGTTTCTCTCCAGTGTGTGTTCTTTCATGTATTTGGAGGTGACTGCGTCTGGCAAAGGCCTTACTGCATTTATTACATTCATAAGGTTTCTCTCCAGTGTGTGTTATTTTATGTCTTCTGAGAGTACTGGGTCTTGCAAATGCTCTTCCACATTGATTACATTCATAGGATATCTCTCCTCTATGACTTCTTACATGCCTGCAATGATAATTGGCATATATGAAAGCATTCCCACATTCATTACCCTGATCAATCAATCATTTTATCAATATGAATTAATTTTATAGTTTGGTCTAATAGTAAGGAAGATTCCGATATTAAGGTGGTTTATTTTTTTGGTTTTTTTCGAGACAGGGTTTCTCTGTGTAGCCCTGGCTGCCCTGGAACTCACTCTGTAGACCAGGCTGGCCTCAAACTCAGAAATCCACCTGCCTCTGCCTCCCAAGTACTGGGATTAAAGGCATGTGCCACCACTGCCCGACAGATATTACGCTTTTATCATTTTGCATGATCATGCTGTTCTCCCTCACTATGAGTTGTTTTGCCTCTTTGAAGATACCTGTGATAGTAAGAACATTTACTACATGGCTCAAATTTATAACATACTTTTTCTATCTGAGATTTCTATATGATATATTTCCCATAAGTGAAGAAAAAAGGAACAACTCAGAGCTTTAAAATACTGGTTGCATTCATAATTTTTCCTGTAGTGTGAAGCATTACATTAGCATTGTGAATCAGGACAAACAGAGGAATTACCAAATTTTTAGTACCCACAAGAATTTTCTGCAGTGTGACTTTGGAGGTGTTCCCATTAAAGTCAAAAAACCAATTAATTGCAAACTTTTATCATATTCAGGAAGTCTACCAAAGGCAGACTACTACATATCTTCTCATTGTTCTGGAATAGAAAGAGGTATGCTGCTCCTTTCAATAACCCTAGTCTCACATGGTTTTATCCATTTTACACTGGATATACCCATTAAAAGAAAAATAACAAATGATAGGTTTCCACATTCCATTCACACCGTTTGACTTTTTGTTCTTTGTAGACACGCATTAAGGTTTCTCCATGACAACATTCTTGATGCTCATGAACTGACACTTCAATAAACTTAGCAATGCCACTACAAGATTATGAGTATCACGAATTTTACCATGGACTATTTGCTTATTTGAAGAATTTAGATATATATTTATTACTATCCTATGTGCAAAATCTAAATATTATGAGACTATACAGATTGATAGATTCACAGCATAGCTGTAGTGAGCTACAAATCAAATAAATGTATCTCTTAGGGAATTGTTTCCTTGTCTCCTTTCTTAGAGGAACGCCTTGCAAACACAAGTCAGATAACTGACATTGAGGCACATGGTTTTGTGAGAATATTATAATCCTAGCACTACTTAAAACGCTGATATTTTACACTCTTGCTTTCCTTTAGAACTTCCAGAGCATATTAAAATTTCCTCAGAGGCATATTTGTATCAGCTCGCACATGAAAATTACCTTTCATGTGTTCTGGAACTTTGACAATGTTCTTCAATCTGAAGGTCTTCACAACTGTAGCCTAAATTACAATAACAGAAAATGAATGATATGGTATTAGAAATTAGGAGTAATTGAAGTTACTGTGAATTTTCACAGCACCAAGGCTGATTTATTCAGCTCAATATTCCTTGTTTTCAACTGAAATAACAGATGATTATCAATAACCAAAAACATTTGTTCCCTTATTTTGAAAAGGAAAAGTAAATTCACAGTCTTACCTATAGCAGTGAGGTTCCAGTAGGTCTCCAACATCACCTCTTTGTAGAGAGTCTTCTGAGAAGGATCCAGCAAATTCCATTCTTCCCCAGTGAAGTTTACATTCACATCATCAAAAGTCACTGCATCCTGAAACATCACATACACGTGTACAACATATAGCATAATACTGACATCACTGTCAAATAAATGCATGCTTCCTTAAAAATATATTCCTATAATTCTGCTGCTTCCTCCACTTATTTTCTGACACAGGAGTTATAATCCAATCATGATGTCATTTTAGAAGGATATTAAATTATAAGGTTCACCTGTGTTGCTTTTGAACCTTTTGAATAGGATATAGCTTTTCAAGGGAAATGCTAATTGAAAGGGAGATGCGGAGTGAAATAGATCAACAGTACTGAGCACATATCCAAGAAATTGTATGAACAATTACTAACTACAAAAATGATGGGCAAGCTGGGCATATTTGCTCATGCCTTTCTTCCCAGAGGCACAGGTAGGTGTATGTCATGGAGCTGGATGCCAGCCTGGCCTTTGTAATTCATTCCAGGAGAGCAAAAGTTACATATTAACACACCCAGTCCCTTGCAAAAATCAACCAAGGAAACAAAAGTGATACAGGGAACTCCCAGTTCTTTACTGAAGTTCCTACAAAGAAATATACATTCACTGTAGTTCTGTATTCATCTTGCAGAAACATGAAGTGCACCTGTTTAAACTGCAACATTAATAACAGTTTACTGAAAGGGAATGCATGTTTAAACAGTTACAAATAGATGAAAATACTAGTAATATAAACGTTGATCATAAATAAGCAGCACAGGGCAGGAGAGAGAGAGATAGCTCAGCAGTGGAAACGTCTTGGGGTCTTCCACATAATGGTGGTCAATTTCCTGTATTTATATGGGGATGAACAACTACCCATTACTTCAAGATCAGGAGTTCTGAGGCCATCTTCTGACAACAGTAAATATGAGGCACACATGTTATTCATATTCATGCATACAGGCAAAATACTTCAATTATTTAAAATTTTCAGAACAAATACATGAGTTAGGCAGAACATCATACATCTGCAATCCAATGATTCTGAAGACTCAGGTAGTATTGATGCCATGAGCATATGTCATCTTGACAAATAGAACATAACCTATGTATTTGGCCAACTTTCACAATTAAAGATGTGTATGAAGAGCTGCCCAGAAGCATGTGTTTATTGTATAAATCCATGTCAGGTACCTTATGTGGTTTCTATACCTACTATCAGAACAGGAAGGGCTTCACAGAGAAATTTTGTCTTGAAAAACAAAATCCAAAATAGTGAAGAAAAAAAAAAAAAAAAGCTAGGCAGTCGTGTAGCAAGCCTGTAATCCCAGCACTTGGGAGGCAGAGACAGGCAGATTTCTGAGTTCAAGGCCAGCCTGGTCTACAGAGTGAGTTCCAGAACAGCCAGGGCTACATAGAGAAACTCTGTCATGAAAAACCAAAACCGAAACAAAACAAAACAAAACATAATAGTAAAATTAAAAATGTAAAACCACCAGGCTTGCAAAATGGCTTAGCATTCAATAGCAAATGGGTCTACCGTATCTTATGTGTTTTAGGGACAAAGTCCAAATGGTGAATATATGGGAGCATGAGAAGACAGCTGAAGGAACAGTTTCAACCACAACACAGTAGACACAAGGAACAAAACATTGTCCTGTATAAAAGAAATACTGGGGCAAAGCTGGAGCAGAGAATGAGGGAATGGCCAATGAAAACTTGCCCAACTAGAAAACCATCCTACAGACAAGCACCAATCCATGACATTATTAAGGATACTCTATTATGCTCACACATAGGAGCCTTGCTTAATTGTTCATTGAGAAGCTCCACCCAGAAGCTGACTGAAACAGATGCAGAGAACCGCAGTCAAACATTGGATGGGCCTTGGGGATTCTTATGGAAGAGTTGGGGGAAGGACTGAAAGCCCTGAAGAGGATAGGAACTGTACAGGAAGGTCAAGAGACTCAACTAATATGGACCCCTGGGGACACACAGAGGCTGAGCCACTAACTAAATAGCACACGCAGGCTGGATTAAGGCCTCTGGCACATATGTAGCAGATATACAGCTCAGTCATGAGGGACCTCCAACAACTGTAGCAGGGGCTGTCCCTAAAGCTGCTGCCTATCTTTGGAATCTGTTCTCTTAATGGGCTGTCATGCCTGGCCTCAGTGGGAGAGGATGCACTTAACCCAGCAGAGACTTGATTCCCCCATGGTGTGGGGATACCCAGACAGCCCATGCACTCTCAAAGGATAAACATAGGAGATTGGGGGGCAGGGACTCTTTGAGGGGAGGGGATCTAGAGTGGGGACAGTGATCAGAGTGATAATGAATAAATAAATTATTGGAGAAACAAAATAAAGAGACAAAAAAAAAAAAAAAGAAATTTTTTGTGTCTATCATCTCCCAAAAAATGTATCTGGAAAGACTCCTCCTCCATGGGCTTTCACAAGCTCCACAGAGAAAGCCAGGTAAGATAGACAAGTGTTCAAAGACACCCTCCTATCTAGAAGCTTTTTGTTTCACTCAACTCTATTGTGACCCTGGTCACTATAGGCTCATGTTCATCCTGTGATCAAAATGCATTCAGTGGAACATCAGCGATCCTACAAGTCTGTAAGAGCTCCTGCACTCTTCAAATGTCCAAAGTCTCTTCTGACACACAAGGCAATAAATATTGTGAGAGTCACAGCTTGTAAAATTGAAAAGCAAGTTGTATCTTTCCAAAATGTCATGGCGCCAGGCAGTGCTGGTGCACGCCTTTAATCCCAGCACACGGGAGGCAGAGGCAGGTGGATTTCTGAGTTTGAGGCCAACCTGGTCTACAGAGTGAGTTCCAGGACAGCCAGGGCTACACAGAGAAACCTTGTCTCGAAAACCCAAAACCAAAACAAACCAAAACAAAAACCAAAAAAAAAAAAACCAAAATGCCATGGCACAAAATAATCCCTCCCATTTCAATAGACAGGAATGAGAACATAGGGAAAGAAGTTTGGACCAAGGCAAGAAACACAGCTGGGCAAACCCCAAATCCTATAGCGTTGTCTCCAACACATTGGACTTCACTTTCTAAAGGTGCATACTGCACCATTCCTGTAACTTTCCTTGCGTCTTTTTGGGTGGGGACTTCCTCTCCCCTTAGGCAGATTTTTTAAGGCCTTAGGTATCTCAGCAGCTCACGGTTGTAAAATGCAAATGATGCTTCATCCTCAGAACTTCCGTGCAGGGAACTCACAGGGAGTCATCACGAGGCCCAAAAATGGCTGGGGTCCCGCTAAACGGAAACCACAGAGAAAGAACCTGCGACCTTATGAATTTCATCTTCCCGCTTCCAGAAGCAGCACAATTTGTATGATCCTGTCGAGTTAATGGACTCTGCCTCAGCTGGACCACAGTTGCAGCAGGTTTTATTTAAAGTTCCTTCCTGGGACTAGGAAACACTTTGCCTACTCCGTCCATTAATATAAGGCTTAGCAGGAGGAAGTGTTGCATTTGGGGTCCCTTTTTAGGTGAATACCTGCAAGGGCATGGGCTCCGCTAAGCTCATAGCCTTTTATTTATAACTAGAAACTAGAAAGAATCCTGATTTCCCTCATCCAAAATACTGATACAGAATATGTCGTTCGTTTACAAAATGGAATATTATTCAGCCGTTAAAAACAGGGCCATCATGAATTTTGCAGGCACAGTAGCCGGGTTCCAAGTTCACTTTACTCATCTCCCTCCACAAATACTCAAGAAAAATCCAAGAACCAAGTCACACAGACACAAATTTTACAGACAAGCCACCGACGTAAAGAACAACAATGACACATCCTAACAGCCATCCTTTCAACCATTCCGTTGGGAGTCCTGAGTGTCTTGGGGTTCCAGTCAATTCACCAAGATGTTATGCCCAAGTCACAGGGACCCCAAAGAACAACAAGGAACCTATTGCATTGGAAACACACAAAGGTATTTTTTTTTATTTTATTTTTGGAGACAGGGTTTCTCTGTGTAGCCCTGGCTGTCCTGGAACTCACTCTGTAGACCAGGCTGGCCTCGAACTCAGAAATCCGCCTGCCTCTGCCTCTGAGTGGTGGGATTAAAGTCGTGCACCATCACTGCCCTGCTCACAAAGGTCTTTATTACAGGCTTAGTAACAAGACTCTCACCAGTCAACCACGCATCAGATCCAAACTGAAAGACCAAGTCTAGGGGTGCTAGGTAGTTACTTTGGTTACAGCAAAACTGAGGAACTTCCATACAGGTCAGAAACTTAATATTTTAAAAATCTGAATGTCTGGCATAATCTGTAGGAAACAAACAAGGGGTCAAAACCATCTGACAACCACAATAGCCTAACTTTCTTTTCTGTAAGGTATATTAGTTACATATATGTTGCTTAACCCTGGTGTTATACCTTGGCTGGCTGTTGATAAGGTGGTTTGTCATAGGATGTTTGGATTTCGTGCACTCTCAAAGAAGGAAATGGCTTTATAAACTCATCTTTTGTCTGAGCCCCTTACTATTGGCAGATACCCTGGTTCAACCACAAGCCATGCCCGCCAGTAGAAAAGGTGCTGTGTCCCTAGACCTACCTCACTATCCGTTACTGCAGAGCCTAATATCAGTTGCCCTTACCACTGGAACAGAATACCAGCGGAAGTTTCATCTCCCCTTGTGCATGCCATAGACAATCCCCACCTGCCCTTCCTCACAGGCCTCATCCCTGGGTCACAGCCCCGACCTGGGCAGACACGCCCTGTTCAACCACATGCTTTATGTGCCAGGAGACAATGTGAGTTTTCCATAGACCTACCAGACTATTTGTTTTCCAAGATGCAATATTCACTCAGCCAACACTGTGTGCAAATCCAGTCATCAAACATCAACCCGCGAACAAAATCCCCACCCAATCAGGATAAACCTAGACACCAGGGCCTAGACCAATAATCACCTCAAAACCAGAGGCCTAGATACCAGCAGTGGAGCACGATGGACAACAGGCAGGAAAATAAGTCACCCACAGAGCTACGGATCGTGTCACAGTAGGTCCTGAGAAATTAAAAGGTGCAATAGAACGGGTGCAAAAGATGTTGTTACGGAAAAGAGAGGAGTTAGAACCTGGCGAAGGGAGAGAGGTAGACAAGAGGACCTTCAGACAGGGATACAGACAGGAATCAGAGAGAGAGAGCCATGAGCGTAGAGAAAGAGAATCGAGAGGAGGCATGTGCAGAGAAGAGAGACAGGGAACAAAAATAGAGAACTGCTGTAGCTGCTGGTCCATGTACATAAAACACACCTGACATCAGCAGCAGGCGATGGAGGTGGGCAATGGCTTAAGCAGGTGCTAAGTCCCTAAGAGCAGACCATTGAAATTGCCTGTGCACTAACAACTACAGAGGCAAGGTTCAGCCACAGAACAGGAAAGGAAGAGAGAATCTCAGGCATTAAAGACGAATAGAAAAAGTTGATAAATTGGTCAAAAATAATGTGGATTCTGAAAGTTTCCTAGTACTAAACAACCAGGAACTCTGCAAAATATGAGATGGCAAAAACTACAAATGTTTGGAAAAGAAAAAGAATATCAGCTAGAAAATATTTTTAATGAAATCATAAATGAAAAATTTCCCAAAGAAGATGCCTATTAATGTATAAGAAGCATCCAAAATACAAAATATATTCTACAAAAAAGTCCCTTTGCCGTGTAATAATTAAAACACTAAACATATAAAGCTAAGAAATATGAAAAACTACAACAGGAATAACAACAAAAACAAAACAAATACAAGTAACATATAAAAGTAGACCTACTATGTTCAACCCGCCACCCCAGCTCGCACTGCTCAGCCACCAGCCCCTATCCATTTGGGCGGGGTATCCTGTGCTCACCATGTCTCGATTGCAGAACACAAAGAACCACGCACGTCTGTCTGCACAGCCACAGTGAACTTGCAGAAAGGCACCTGGAAGATCCCGCCTCTTTGTTTGAATGGCAGGTCCGCCTGGAGGCCTTGATTGGCCAGTGCGTCTTACCCCTCCTCAAGGTTAAAGTGTGCTTCCGGTCCAGGGCCAGACTTTTTCCAGACCTCAGGGATGGGTTGCCCTCTGTTAGCTTTTGTGCCTATCCTGCAAGAAGAATCTCACCCCACCCAGCCCTCGGGGAAACCCACCAATCCAGTCTCTCAGGCCCCGCCCACCGACCCAGGAAATGACAAAATGTACACGGGCGACTAAGATCACGGATTTATTTCTCGTGGCCACGCCCACGCCGCACCCCTCACTCCCAGCCCCGCCCCCAGGAAGAAAAACCTAACGAGTCCGTTCCGGAAACCAAGATGGCCGCTCAGACGTTTGAGCTCACCGTCCGAGGGCGGGACTTCCTGTCTCCCGGAAGCCACCCAGGGACGCCCGTCGTGGGTGTGGCCTCCGCATCCGCCAAGGCCGTTACCTGTCCCACGAAGGGCGGTGCCAGGGCGAGCGCGAGCGTTCCCGGTCCTCGCGGTGACGCCGTCTACGCTTACTGTCCCGCCCTCCACGCTCCCCGTCCTCCTCGCGCTGTCGCCGCCCCCTGCACTCCCTTCCCTCTGTGAGCAATGATCGTGCACTGAGCAGGACCTGGCTTTAGACTTAGACCAGGCCTGATCTTTCCTCACAGCACTGGCCTTCCCGAAATCCCGCATGATGATGATATCTAATATGATGATAATCTGATATTAATAATATTGTATTATTAATGATATTATTAATTATGATAACATTATTAATCCGATGTTAATGATATTATAATATTATTAATATATAATTAATGTTATTATTAATAATAATATTAATAATGTCCATTACTGAAGGTGCAGTGGAGGGATCAATCTGATCCAGGAATGGGAGGGTGCCAAGGGATTTTTTGTTTTGTTTTGTTTTGTTTTTGTTATTTTGTTTGTTTGTTTTTTGTTGTTGGTTTGGTTTGGTTTTTCGAGACAGGGTTTCTCTGTGTAGCCCTGGCTGTCCTGGAACTCACTCTGTAGACCAGGCTGGCCTCGAACTCAGAAATCCACCTGCCTCTGCCTCCCAAATGCTGGGATTAAAGGTGTGCGCCACCACTGCCCAGGCTAAAGAAGGATTTTGAGAAACAAGAGTTTTGTTTTGTGCCTAAATGCTGGGCTCAGTGAAATTCACCAGATGATAGGTATCAAACAACCCAGGGAGAAAAGCCAGAACATGAGGGAAACACTGTTGAGCACATCTTCATCAGTGGCAAAGTGGAGGAAAACCACAGTTGGATTAGTATAGGTTCTCTAGATAAAAATATCTCAAATCAGAAAGAATGAATCTCTCTATGTATATAGAAAAGGCATTTAAAAGGCTGTCAGTCAAGGGAAATTAGAAAATCAAGGACTGGTTGATTTCTAATTGCAGGATATTACAACTGATATTCAGTGTACACCAGAATTTTGGAGAAATAAATACTTACTAATGCCAGTTTTAAAAAAGAAATCACCTTCGTTTTGTAAAAAAGTAGGGCAAGCAGAAAAAAATGAAAGTATTATCCTGTGCAATGTCCTTTATATATGTAGGTTGCCGAAAGAATCAAAGTTGGATCTGAACATTTCAGAAGATCCAGATTAGCAGGGCAGTGGTGGTGCATGCCTTTAATCCCAGCACTTGGGAGGCAGACGCAGGAGAATTTCTGAGTTTGAGGCCAGCCTGGTCTACAGAATGAGTTCAAGGACAGCCAGGGCTATACAGAGAAACCCTGTCTCGAAAAACCAAAAATAAAAAAATTTAAAAAAAAGACCTTGCAACGTAGGCACCGTTCTAATTTATATTAACTATCGCACTGTGATGGGTTGTAAATGGTGCAGATCTGGAGAAACGCAGCCATTTTATTAGTCTACATTAATCTTACATCACTGTGTTTCATGGTGATTTTGTTCATATGGACAACGTGCACTGTGTCAGTCAGGGCTCCCTAGAGTCACAGAACCTATGGGAAGTCTCTTCATAGTAAGGGAATTTGTTGACGATTTACCGTCTGAAGGCAAATTCTCCAACAATGCTCAGCTGTGAATGAAAACCCGAGGATCTAACCAATGCTCAACCCCACCAGGCGAGTTGTTTCCATTTCTCTTCTGTAGATGCAGCTTCCTGCAGATGTGCTGGCGTTTGCTAAACTGGGTCCCGAGGTGATACAGCCACCTCTTCTCTGACTTCCCAGGAGGCTGCAGTGCAGTAAAAGACCACGTAATTCCAAAATTCCAGGTCTTCCTTGATCGGGAGGGCTTGTTGTGTTCAATTATTTCTAATACTTGTAGTTGTCCTGGTGTTTACAGTGTACACTTTTAAGGATTCAGAGTCTACCTTCAAGTTATATGCACTGTGAAGGCCTTAGCATAATAAATTCTCAATTTTCCTTCCTGACCTGTGGTGTTGTTCTTAGCATTAGCTCATATTTTACTTCTGTATTTTCTGTAAACATGTAAACTATTGAGACTATTTTTACCACTGCTAATTTTCTTTTAGAGAAAGTTAAAATAAACAATTATTTTAACTTTATTTGATTTTTAGTTTTTTGGGGTTTTTTGTTTGTTTGTTTTTCATTTTGTTTTGTTTTGTTTTGCACAGTATAGTTCTAAGTTTCTCTCTGGGGTTATAGTCTCTCCTGTCTGAAAAGTATTTTTTCGTGATGTAGATTTTTTCGTGAAGTAGATTGAATTGAGTATGCACATGGTGTGTACTCAACATTTGTTTGCCTGCCCAAGTCTTTATTTTCCTTACTTTACTTTGTTCGTACAATTATAGATTAGTAGTTTCTGTCTTCCTGTAGGCAGGTTAAAGATCCTTCAAGCTACTACAAGTTCTGATCTGACAATGGCTATAATTCTTGTTTTCATTTTCTGCATTAATGTCGCTATTACTTCTCTGGTTGCGTTCAAAATCTTTTCTTCTCAGGAATTCAAGTATGGCACCCCTATGTGCACAGGTTTTTGGCAGGCTTGTTGTTTGGGTTACAGATGTCGCTGGCTGGATTTCTGATGTATAGGGCTTTATATTTTTAATTTCCAGATCTATTTATATTTTTAATATTTTATGAATTTTTAAGTTATGTAGCTGATATCAATCTTAATTTTTAAAATTTATCAGCATTTGCTTCTTCAAATATTTCCTTTTTTTAATATTAAAGGAAGATTTGTTGGGAAGATGCTTTCTAGTGGGCAAGTTCATTGGCCCCAGGACCAAGGCGAGGAAAGTTGCCGTGGGGAAAGGGGGTGGGATATGGGGAGAGAGAGAGAGAGAGAGAGAGAGAGAGAGAGAGAGAGAGAGAGAGGTGTGCACTGAGAAAGGAGAGGAGAAAAAGATCTCTTTTTTTCAAATAAACCTTTCTTCTGTTCCTTTATAGTCCTACTGTGAATTGTGTTATTTTAAAACATCTTCTTCTAACCCAAGGAGCTTACTGTGTGTTTTCAGCACCTATAAGGTGGTAACAAGACACCCCAGCTCAGTTCCTAATGTCTTTTTATTTGTGGCTTTTCCTGTCATGTATGATTTTTAAATTTTTTTATTTTTTGTTTTTTTGCGACAGGGTTTCTCTGTGTAGCCCTGGCTGTCCTGGAACTCACTCTGTAGACCAGGCTGGCCTCGAACTCAGAAATCCGCCTGCCTCTGCCTCCCGAGTGCTGGGATTAAAGGCGTGTGCCACCACTGCCCAGCTTGATTTTTAAATTTTTGTATCACTTATATTCTACTCGAATATAAACGGAAAACACAATTTTTATAAATTAATTGGCCAATATCCCTCTCCATGTATATGATCTATTTGGGGAGGCCAAAGCAGGGACAGACGGACACGGGCTGCACCACTGTCCTGTGGATCTGTGAGGAAGAGTTCAGCTCTCAGACAGGAGACCCACGCCGCCTGTCATTCACCATCATCACCATGAACGCCTCCCGCTTGGTCCTATCTTCACAATATCCCAACATCCTCTGGTTTTACACACAGCCTTGTGCGTACAATAGCCGTTCCATGTGGACCGTGTCCCCTGTGCTTTGGTCACAGGACAAACCGTACATTACACATATTAAGCTGCCTTTAACTCCCCCCAAAATTAATTTTATTTGGCTTAGTCTAACACTAAACTACCAAAAAATATTATAAATCCCTTCTTGAAAGACTCCCAGGCTTAGGTCCAAGAACACTGAATTAGAAATGAAAAATTCATGAAGATTGGAAGTTAAGAAATCAGATTCTCACTATCAGTTTATTCTTCAGAAAATTTTTTGGTCAACATTTCCGTTCTGGTTTGTTTTATGTCAATTTAACAGAAACTGGAGTCGTCTCAGAGGAGAGAACCGCAATTTTAAAATGTTCTAGAATTTTGGGCTGCACGGGAGCCCGTAAGGGATTTTCTTCATCGGTCATTGATGTGGGAGTGACCAGACCATGGTGGAAAATTCCGAGGGCGAATTGAGGGAAGAGCACAGCCTGCAAAACCTTGGTTTTAAGCTTCCAGGCTTTGGTCTCAGGTTAGTAAATTAGAGAGACAGGGAGATGGCGCAGTGGTGAGATGATTTTCGTGCAATCGTAAGGACCTGAGTTCAAAGGCCCAGAACCCACCTGAAAACTGGGCATGGTGTGGATGTGATTGTGAACTCAGTACTGTGGAGTGTGAGGGAGACGGACACATGTTAGAGCTGGCTGGACCCCGGCCTCATAGAGTCAAGGTATATACATGTATGAGTGTGTGTGAGTGAGTGAGTGAGTGTGTGAGTGTGAGTGTGTATGAGTGTGAGTGTGTGAGTGTGTGAGTGCGTGCGTGCGTGCGTGAGAGTGTGTCAGTGTGTGTGAGTGTGAATGTGTGTGAGTGTGAGTGTGTGTATGAGTATGAGTGTATGTGAGTGTGTATATGAGTTTGTGTGCATTAGTGTGAGTGTGTGTGTGAGTGTAAGTGTGAGTGTGTGAGTGTGTGAGTGTGTATATGAGTTTATGTGTGTGTGTGTGTGTGATGTAGGGTGAACTTGGGTACAGAAGCAAATGATGAGGAAATCCACAGTCGTTCTGCACATTATGAGATAAAATCTGAAGCTCTGTGACTTTTACAAGAGCACGGAGCGCCAGGACAGCAGCCGGGAAGGCCCAATGTGCGTACAGTAGGGAGTTTTTCATTTCTGCCATGTCCGCAGACTGAGAGCTCCGGGAAAGCTTCACAGCCCCTGTGTGTGTGCAGCCAGCAGTGCGGAGAGACTCGTGCACACCCCTGAGCCGCACACCCAGGACAATGCCTTTCCAAACCTCGTGAGGTTTCTCATCACTCACGTTGAACCAAGCGGGAACATGGGAGGCTCCAACTTGAACACGAGCAGCCCAGGCACAGTTTGGACATTTTCATGGGACAGAGCTTGAGTTGACTCAAACGCGAGTGCACAGCACCCTGAATTAAATCACCTCACCCCTGCTTAGCCTCAGAGTTCGTACGGCCTTCCACGTTAAAAATCCACTCACTATAAAATGCTTCCAAGCACAATTACTGAAAATATGACCACCGTCCTGCCGGTTACCATCGATTTCTATCTTCTATTTTTTGAAACAGAAATGGATTCCAAGAAGTTGGTGGAAATCCATTAAAATGAATTACTAACGCTGCCGTCTACTTTATGCAGAGAGAAGATGTTAAGAGCCCGACACAGTAATTCACAAGCAAGAAGAGGCATTGATATTTTTATTCAAAATAAACATTTATTCAAAATAAATAGTGCACCAAGGGATGCCTTCAGTGCCATTTGCCTTCTGTGTTATTTTGTAACACACCTCTCGGGGCTGCCTAAATGCCACGGCCCTGATGTAACTGCATTTATTGTCTAGATGGCCACTCTCCTGTTGTCAAAACCCCAGGTGTGCACTAAGACTCAGGTAAATGATGATTGGTTCTCACTAAACCTGACAATCCCATATCAAAAGCTGGACTAAGCTTGGCCAATTGAGCCTGGAAGGGATGGACGTCTGCAGCAGAGTGTTTAGGGATGGTTTTCTTCACTTGGGTGCATTAAAAAGTCCACGACAGGAAACGCCTTGTCTAAAGCCATCCCTGTCAAGCTTGGGTGTTACCATCTTGGTCCATACCACAAAACCCATCCAGAGCCAAGCACAGTAGGAAGACAAACTCCTGGTTCCTAATAAAATCAGGGATCGGGGGACACCTGGGCCTTGCCCTTCCTCAGGACTCCTAGGGGTTTTGACATGCTTTATCCTTTATAGTCATTTAATCGGGGTTATTCTCCTGTAGTATCATTTCACCTGAAAACAGAACTCCTTACCTATGACCTTAGGTGTCTTTGGTAATCAAGTGAACAATTGTATTGATGGTAGGCAAACTATGCTACCTCAACTGTTAATCCTGAGATTGTCCAGAAAAACCAGCTCCAGCATTTTGAGTCAAACTTAAAGCAGCTTTTAATTTAAAATTAAATATGAAATATTGACCAAGGGATAGACTTCGCTCAGGACCATTTGCTGGAATTTCCCAGCTGAGAATGGGCTCAGGCCATGCTCTGCAGGGTTTTCTAAGGATGGCCTATGGGACACTTATGTCCCCACGGGACTTTGTTATCCAAGAACACAACCTTGGTCTATTGCCTTCATAATCTCTTCACCTCTGTCCTCTGTTCCTCTGGTAAGTAGAGCAATGTCATTTATATATGACAAGTGTTGCATTTTAAGTAATTGGTATAGACAAAATTCCTACTAGAATGTTCCATTACTAGTTTGAGTCCATTCTCAAAGGATTTAAATAAAATACCATATATTATTACCATATATTAATACCATATAGTATTAAGCTGTTATCATATTAAACTGATGAGATGATTTCTATTTGAATAGACAGACATTTTTTATTTGGAAAACACTGGATTTTCCCATAGATTTAGGATTCTATACGAATAGGCTAATTCAATAATACATAGGTGAACCCTTCTGTTTAGGAAAAAAAAATAAAACCAGGCTGATTTATTGAGGCAGCCTATTCTGGTAAGTTCAACTTCTCATTCCTACAAGGCTCTGTGACCTGAGTTGAGATCTTAGTTCTCCCAACCATAACACTTGGTGACTTTCCAGATCTAGCAAAAATGTTTTTTTCTTTTTATCATTTTATTTTTTATAATAAAATTTAATTGTTAGAAAATTTTAGAGAAATGTTCCATATAACAGTACAAACCAAGACAGTACTTCTAATGAACAGTTTACCAACAAGTACCAAAGTATAAATTGTGCATAAAATTTTATCTAGTAAACTTATTTCTAGGAATTTATGTTGATAAAAATATGAATGTACTGTGGGATATATATTATATATGTATTATATACAATGGTGAATTACAAGAAACATGTCAAAATTAAATACAGTGTTAATAAATTATGGAATTATTTGTAGACATTTCTATAATAATTAAAATGCTATTTTTAGGCTAAAACTTTAGAAGCCAAAATTATCATCATCTTATAATTTCACATCATAAATATGATTTAAAAAATTAACTCACTTTGAAAGAACATTATGCAATTGGATATTATTTCTGACAGATCAACTCTTACCATTTCATAGGCCATTCATTTCTTTTTCTCCTTTGAAATGACAAAGGAAATTTGACTTCAGTCAAAATAGCACATGTAACCTAATCTCAAAAATCACAAGTTAGCAAAACGTTTTAAACATCTATTACTTACAAAGCAACAAGGGGGAATGGACGTGGGGAGCACTGCCCTTTAGAAAAAAATAACAATCCTTTGACAAAGTTGGAGGAAAGAACGTCTGGAATTGGAGACGTACAGTGTTGCTGAGATTTCCAACCCAAATAAGCTCATAAAAAAGATGCACAATCTATTTATTATAATTATAAGCTATATGCCTAGATTGTTCTGAGCCTGGGACTACCAGGATTTGTTCTGTTTATTCCTAAGAAAGGTCCTGAGAATGGAAGGAAATGTTAAAAATAAAGTAATTAATTAGATTAAAAATTTAGAAATAATTGGAAAGAGAAAGTTAAGTTTAGTCTATTAAATAAAAACAGAAAAGAGAATCTGAGGGAAAAGGTTGTCACACAGGAATGCGGCATGGCACGCCTACGTATCTAGAGCTTAGGAGGCTAAGGCAGAAGAGGGGAGAGTTTGAGACCAGCCTGAGCTACATACTGAGGCCTTGTCTCAAAAATAAAAAAGAACAGAGAAGAGAAGAAAGAGACAAGAGAGGGAATAAATCAGTTGGGGGGGGAAGGGGACTGCGTTCAAGGGGGGGTAGCTCTTTAAATAAATTATCTTAAATAAATGATCTTAAATAAATATTATACATTTTCTTTATGAGGCCTTGAGAGGCAGGAGGCGACCGGTGAGCTAGGCCAGGAAACATCCCAGATGGTCGAGAGGACCGAAGAAAACCTTTATGAAATGAGACAGCAGGGCCAGGTCTCAGGCCCCACACAGTAGGCCCCACACAGTAGGCCCCACACAGTAGGCAGAATCCTCTGTTGCCGAGGTCAGGCCTGAGCTACGGGTGGGGTGGGTGGTCACAAGCTGACGTCACCACCGTGGGCCTCCAATCACGTTTAACCACCAGTGCAGGCCCCGCCCTTCCAGTGCACGGGATCCAATAGACCCCGTGCAGATTGCATCCCTCTCGGTCTCTACGTCTCTGTGGGGTGGGCCGCCTAGGCCACCATAAGAACATAAAAGCTAAATAAAGATTGGGGATTTGAATGTAAAAAGGGCAATTTGGCTTGAGTTTGACCTCACACACTTCTTATTTTTATTTATTTATTTTTTTTTATTTTTTTTTGGTTTTTCGAGACAGGGTTTCTCTGTATAGCCCTGGCTGTCCTGGAACTCACTCTGTAGAACAGGCTGGCCTCGAACTCAGAAATCCCCCTGCCTCTGCCTCCCCAGTGCTGGGATTAAAGGCGTGCGCCACCACTGCCTGGCTCACACACTTCTTATAACAGGCCGGCTCTGCTGTATTTTACAAGTACCAGGAACTAGTGCTTATAAAATAAGGAATTTTATATATAAGATAAATATATTTTTATATAATTTTATTCAATATGATATATTCAATATAATTTTATGTATAAAAATATTATACGGAATATGTTTTGGAAAGCAAGGTTAATTCTTTAATGCTTCAGACTCATAAACATAATTCTGGGGAACACATAACTTGACTGTTCGATTCGTTCCTTCTTGGGGGATGTGTTCTTTGCGATAAAAAGGCATTCATCTCATGGTACTCTCTTAAATTTGTTTTTCTTTTTAAGTTCACATTGTATTATTTGATTAAACAATTGAAGACAGAATGCTCTTTTAATTTAAAGAAAACGAGTCAATGGAAGATAATAGCAGCAGAAACATAGTTACGAAGAAATAGCGTCTTCCACGTTAGCAGGCCAGTGACGAGGAGCCGGAAACAGGAAACTGGGGACCAGGGAAGGCCCCACTTCCGCAGGACCATGGGGCTGGGTCTTTGCTCCCATAAAGCTGCCATCCCCAAATCACCGCAGACCGCTTTGCAGGAGCTGCATGGCCCATGCGTATTTCTACTGCACCAACCAGACAGAGATTGTCATTATTAAAAAGTCTCCTACGTTCCCGACACGTGAACACCGGAAACACTGAGTCAGGAAGCCAGGTTAGGGGTCCGCTGAGGGATGCGTGCTGGATGAACGAGGGGTGCACAAGGGATGCGTGAGGGATGCATGAGGGACGTGTGAAGGACGCGTGAGGGGTGCATGAGGGATGCATGAGAGATGCGTGAGGGGTGCGTGAGGGATGCATGAGGGATGCGTCAGGGATGTGTGAGGGATGCACGAGGGATGCATGAGGGACCTGGTAACCTGCCATAGGCCATGGCTCATAATCATGTCACCCTGAGGTCCCCGTTCCCACACACAGACTTCAGGAGGACACAAACATCCACTTTGCGGCACAGAGGATCTCGTATTACAGCGGCTCGATCTCAAAATGGAGAAAGAAACCTGAGTGTTGAGGTCTTTGGAGGCTTAAGGGCTAAGGGGTCCCGGGTCAAGACTTAGGCTGGGCCGATTGGTCCATGTTTATTCCTAAAAAATCCATTTCCAGAAAACGATGTGGGAGCTGACAATGTGGCTCGGAGAGAAAAAAAGCACTCACCACATAAACCTAACGACCTGAGCGCAAGGCCCAGAGCTCATGCAAAGGGAAAAAAAAAGAAACAAGTCCACAAAGTTGTCCTGATCTTCACGCATGGGCCATCATATGTATGCGCCACACATCCATCATACACCACACACACAATAAAAATTAATGATTTTTGTCAAAAGCTTTAAAACTAAAGGTTATATGAACACCATATTTTACTACATCGGATCTTATGCAAATTGCACCTCAGATAACGAACATTAGTGTAGCAATCTCTGTGCATTTATTTAGGGCAATGCACGTATTGGCCGGTGTGATTGTGAGGAGTGTAATCCCTGGTGTTCATGTGAGAGAGAGAAGCTCTCAGAAGAGGAATGGAGGAGTGACACACCAGCATCTGAGGAGTCTACAGAGGAGCCCGAGCACCACCTGCCTGCGGTCAGAGAGGAAGGGGCTCCAACACGAGAGGTGAGCAGCGGAGCCATTGGGCACCCAAGGGACAGGAAGTGAGGGCTGCAGAAGCTCAGACAGGAGAGGTGGGACCAAGGTGGACGTGGAAGGCCGTGTGAGCAATGTAGGTGTGTCCTGAAAGGCTGTATGAGATCTGTGCCGTGTCTAGGTTAGGAACAGGAAAGCCCTTAGCTGTGTGTGTATGTGCACGTGTGTGTGCTGTGTGTATGCACGTGTGCATGTGTGTGCGTGTGCACGTGTGTTTGATTTTGACAGACAAAGCTGTTTCACTCCTGAGAGCAGAGACTAATTTTAAGTACCCTTCAGCAATGTTCATGGTGTCTGCTCACCCCCACTCTCCACCTTTTCCAGTGAAAGCACTGTCATGGCGGATTTTGTCTGATTCCAGGAGGGGAAGCTTGAATGTGCATCAGCTTGTGCTGGGGACACTGCAGGGGTCACTTCCCTTAGCACATGTAGAAAGTGGGCCCAGAGGCTTGAGGGACTTAAAAACCTAAGGCCTCACTCCAAACTTGAGAGTCCAAGTTCCATCTCCAGGACCTTCGTGGTAGGAGAGAGACTCATGCATAGTATTAGTCTCCCCCCAAAACTTGGTTTTTCGCGACAGAGTTTCTCTGTGTAGCCCTGGCTGTCCTGGAACTCACTCTGTAGACCAGGCTGGCCTGGAACTCAGAGATCTGCCTGCCTCTGCCTCCCGAGTGCTGGGATTAAAGGCGTGCGCCACTGCTACTATCTGGCCCAATCCTGGCACATTTTCAAATGTGTACCCCACCCCCCACAATCATAAACCAAACCAAATCCAAACCCAAAAACGGTTGAAAAAAGTCCTGGCTGCATCTTGTTCATCACTTGAGCCATCTCACAACATTGATCAAACTTGCACGGGACAGACAATCCCAAAGGCCTGCTCCGTCCCCACGACAGAATCAGAAATTAGCCGACGGCTCCCAACACTGTGTCCGACTCCATAACATTGCAGAGATGAAGGGAAAGCCATTGATGTCATCCTGTTATTTCCAAGGATAACATAAAGCGGTGGCTCTCAGGCCCAGGCCAGGGAAGTTGTAGACCAAGTCGTCCTATCGCCCGAGGGCTGGGATTAAAGGTCTGTGCCTCCATAGCTGGCAACTTTGATGCTTTTACAAGGAATGAGCCTGGAATGTTCTCAGGCTTCATAAATGCTGTTTGCATTATGAGGCTAAAAAAAAAAAAAAAAACAGGTGACATTTCTGGTTGCAGCATCTGGGGTAGGCGAGTCTTCCTGGCGCATGGCATGCCAATGCCAGGCTTGCTTTCCTGCATCTCACAGTGCACAGGGAGCACCCCTGATCCCAGGGGGATGCACTCCAGCATCATGCAGGAGAAGGCAGCCCCCGTGATCAGGAACGAATGCAAGGAACCTTCCTCCTTTCCACCCCTTCTAAGACTCTGCTGTCGTCGGTGCTCTGCCATCACCTGGTGTGAACTGAGCGAATATCAAGAACTCAAGCCTCTGGGCCCACTTTGTACATCTGCTAAGGGAAGTGACCCCTGCAGTGTCCCCGATCTGTGTGTGCACGTGTGTGTACGTGTGTGTGTGCACGTGTGTGCATGTGTGCATGTGTACGTGTGTGCATGCGTGCGTTTGATTCTGACAACATGGCTGGCGAAGATAAGCAACCTAACTTGAGATTGACAGGAAAATGCAAAGGATGGGGGCTGGAGAGACGGCTCAGTAGTTAAGAGAGGACCCCAGATCCCGGCACCTGCACCGGAAACCCTCAGCCTCCTGCAACCCCAGTTCCAGGGAATCAAACGACACTCCCATCCCCTGCTCCAGACTTAGAAAACTGAAGTCCCAAACGCAAAGAATCGGCACCTCTCAGCCTCGCACCCTGGTTATATTCACCTAGATAAACGTGTCCTGTGCTCTATGGCTCGGCCATTTCAAAGAACGAATGTAAAAGCCAACATTCAAGGGGTTAGTGTGAGTGTGTGTCAGCTGTGCGAGAACTGCAGACATTGTAGAGTTTGTCCTTGGCCGTCTTGAGGGGGAGCCCTTGGGAGGATGGTTTTGGAGCTTTAGGCCAAGCAGCCTGAGCTTTTGGGCTCTCCTGCTGGACTCCACAGTGGGGGAAGCGGCTCGAACGTGGGAACCCTTGGCTGTCAGGCTTATTTTACACAGCTTTTTCTCGTGTTTTGGAGACAAAGCCTCATTCTTTAATATTTGTGTATACGGGCATCTTGCCTGCATGCACGTCTGTGCACCATGTGTGTACCCGGTGCTCTTGGATGCCAGAGGAGATCAGCAGATCCCCCCAGAACCAGAGCGATAGATAATTGTGAGCTGCTACTCAGAACCGGTGCTCAAACTCAGGTCCACGGGAAGAGCAGCCAGTGCCCTTAACCACTGAGCCATCTTTTCTAGCCGCTGAAGGTTATGTCTGCATCTGTCCTTGTAGACGGGATGAGCCGTAAGGCTGTGAGGGTGCAGGGAATCAAGCTGTCCGTAGAATATTGTGGGGATTATACGGATGGATCACTGCCACATTCTCGTTTAGATTTTTATGTCTCCTGCATCCCACACTAGCTTTGAACTTGAACACTAAGTAGCTGAGGCTGACCTTGATCTCAGCTGCAATTACAAGACCATGCTCCCACCCCTGGGTAATAATCAATCGCCGACCCAAGAATTCGTGGTGGCTGTGCACCCTGTGTCCGTGTGTGACGATCAGGGTGGCCAACAGTTTATGAAGGACATTTCCCTCGCCTTTGGAAGAATCCTGTGGCCGCTTCCCACCCCCATATCCTCCTCAGCACAGAACACGTCTACCCCTGGTGAAATCACAAACAATATTTATGTGAACGGAAGAAGGGAAGCCACGGTGCCTATGAGGAGACCAGAGGATAACCTGGGAACTCGGGTCTCCCTCTCCCCCGGGTAAGTCTTGGGGTTTAGCTCAGGCTGTCGGTCTTGATGACGAGGGCCTGCACTCACCGAGCTATCTTGCCTCTGTTTCCCAAATCAAGCTTTTCATTCTCATGAGATGTGGAGGGGCCGTCAGGCCGGTCACCTGACTTTAAGGATTTTTCTTCTTTTCAGAACAGGATCTCCACTATCCTGGAACTCACTCTGTAGACCGAGTCGTCCTATCAATCGCCCAAGGGCTGGGATTAAAGGTCTGTGCCTCCATCCCTGGCAACTTTGATGCTTTTACAAGGAATGAGCCTGGAATGTTTTCAGGCGTCAGAAATGCTGTTTGCATTATGAGGCTACCTCAAAAAAAAAGCCACCTGAGGCTCTTGGAGGATCGTGCTGGATACCAAAAGACATACGGATGTATAACAATTTCAAAGAGTAAGTGTATTATTTAACAAAATAGAAGGACCAGGGAGAGAACCTCCATTTATGAAGTCCTTGCCGTGAAAGTATGAGTGGCTGCTTTTACTGCACAATGAAAAGCCAGGCCTCCAGGCTGGAGAGACAAGAGTACTGGTGGCCCCATCTGCAGGACCTGGGCTCGATGTCCAGCACCTACATAGCAGCTTATGAGCACCTGTAATTCCAGTCCCAGAAGATGTGCCAGCCTCCGTGGGTTTTGTGTACAAGTCGTATATAAACACACAGTCGGGAAAACATTCACACACAGAAAGTAAAAATACATATCTAACATAGAAAAGCAAAACATAACCCGAGGTGGGCCAGGCATCGCTGCACACAGCTTTAATCCCTCAAGTAGATCTCTGTGAGTCTGAGGCCGGCAAACTCACCCAAACCAGAGCCTGCAGACAGGCCAGGCGGGCTGCGAACCAACATTCTGGTCTCTGCCTCCTTAGCGCTAGGCCTGCAGGTGTGTGCACCACCACATCTGGCTTTCACGTGGGTTCTAGGGACCAGAACCCAGGTCCTCGGGCTTGTGTGGGAGGAACCATTTCTCCACGACTCATCCTCACCACTGTCGGTGCCTTGTGGCTCATCATTGCCGTTGTCTCTTTTAAAGCAACATTCTGCCGTTTGGACTTTTTTGCCAGGACATTTTACCATTTATGTGAAGATTGCCAACCTCACTTGGCCAGAATCCCCACACCCCCATCCTCTCCTGCCTGTCTTCAAAGACGATCCGTCCCCTATGAGTCACGCCTGGCCTTTTCCACTTATATTTATGGGCTAAAAATTGCACTGTGGGTAAATCATGGCTGTCATCGGGAGGACTTATTCACCAGAGTCATTTCACCAGCAGCCTCGCCTGGGCTCCCAGCTCAATCTTCTTCAGCCAAATTCTTCATTTTTACTTTTGGAGACAGAGTCTTGTTATACGGGGCTGCCTGGCCCAGAACGTAGTAGGTATGCCTGGCCTCAAATTTGCAGCAATCTCCTGCCTCTGCTTCCGCAGAGCCAGGACTACAAGCAGGCAACACCTTGCTCAGCGCTTCAGTGAATCACACTCTTGGACTATAAGTGTACTTAGGCATGTGAGACAGCTCAGTGGGTAAAAATACTTGGTTGCCAAGCCTGACAGCATGAGTTTTATCCCCAGAATCGACACGATGGAAAGAGGAAACTCTGGCGAGTTGTTATGACTCCACATGTGCACATAAATAAATGTTAGTATTTTAAAATGTATGTGGACGTGTCTGCATGCGTCTATGTGTGCTACGCATTGACAGCGCCAACCGAGGTTATGAGCGGGTCCTAGAATCCCGAAATTGGGATGCAGGCTGTTGTGAGCCACTGGGTGTGTCCTGGGAACTGAACTCAGTTCCCCTGCAAGAGCAGCAAATGCTTTCAAGTATCTCGCCATTTTTCCAGCCCCATGTTGACGTATTCCATTTAATAACAGCGACTTGTCAGTGGCTATGTTCAATATTTACCACGCATGACAAACTTGTCTATTTTTGATTGAGATGGGGCCTGAGCCTTATGCTGTATTAGAACTCACTGTGTAGTCAAAGATGGCCCCAGATTTGTGGCCATCCCCTTGTCTCGAGCCTCACAAGGACTGAGGTTGTAGGTGTTGAATGACAACACTTAGGAAAACCATACACCCAAACATGGTTAAGATGGTTGAAGGCGAGAACGGTCTCCTGACCTCTATGTGAACCCTGTTGCAATAAAGGCCCTCACCCCAAATAAGAAAACAAACGTCATCTAAACAAGATTGTTTTTATTTTGTATGTGGTATCCACAAAATAAAAACGGGGAGCGGGGTGTGGGGAGGTAGCGGTCACACCGGTGCACGTGTTTGCAGGCTCGAGATTGACATCCGTACAATCAACAGAGACACCATTTTCATGTACCCTAAGCTCTGCTGGGCCCTCCTTCCCAGGTGCTGGAGGCTTTGACGCAGACTCTGTGACTCTAACCATAGGCCTTCACGTTGACTCACCAAGTTGTGTATCCACAAAGCCATCTCTGCAGCCCCAAGAGGTGGCCTTTTTAATCTGTTCTCATGGACGGCACACAGTGGGGATAATGTTAGCCTGGGAGATGGGGAGAAAATGCAGTGATTGAACGGAGGCATCTTTGGAAAAATAACTTGTCTGCGCATCGAGTCTCAGCTATGGAAGGGACCGAGGTTGTCCGAGACAGAGAGGATCGGACTCAGAAAACTCACTTTATAACCAACAGAAGCTGGGATTTCCAACCGGGTGGAACCTTGCGCATCGGCCTCAGGCAGAGGGGGGTGAGTGGGGGTCGAGTGACCCCACAGAACTGGATATATATTTTTTGGGGGGGATGTCAGAATCTATTTACACAGCCCTGCTTGTCCTAGAATTCACTGTGTAGAGACCACACTGGCCTCGAACTCAGAAATCCTCCTGCCTCTGCATCCTGAGAGCTGGGATTAGAGGCCTGCACCACCACGCCTGGCTGCTTGGGTTTGATAATTCAAAGATTCTCAAAGAGTTTGTGCATCTGAAACCCAGACGCCCCTGAATGTGAAATTTAGCATCACGACGATGCCCACAAGGAAAATGTCTCCCGTCTGACCTCGTGGGACAGCTCGCGGCCATCATGTGAAACCGCCTTTACATTCTCTGTTTAAGGCATGGGCAAAATATAAATCCACTTTACATTTAGATTTGGGCCTTAACTCCTAGGGGTGTGGCTCAGTGGTGGAGTATCTGCCTAGAACTCCCCAGTAAGGGGCTGGGGAGTGTGGCTCAGTGGTGGAGTACCTGCCTAGAATCCCCCAGTGAGGGTCTGGGGAGTGTGGCTCAGTGGTAAGATACCTGCCTAGA
>JADRCH010011245.1:0-29484 GCA_019843965.1 Rhynchomys soricoides
GAGATGCCGGGAGCCAAACACATGAATATTACCCGATGTTCTATGAAGCCTAGCCACTCTTTACCCTAGATGGGATTATGGAAAACAAGTAAATCTTGTGCCTCCATCCAACTCATCTTTAATAAAAATAAAACAAAAAAGGGTGAACTGTACCCTTCCCTGGCCTTGAGTAGGACAAACAACCTGGCTGGAGTTAGTCAGGCCTCTCTGCATTTGCAACTTCCCACAGGAAGACTGCCTGCTGAGCTTGATGAAACAAAGGATTGGGTCCTTGTCCTTTTCCTTTGAAAGGAGTACAGAACAATAAAGTTCAAGCCATGATCAGAAATTTTGTCTTGGCTACATTCTTCTCTCCCACCCCATCCCTTTTTTCATTTCCAGCCTCCATTTTAGGTAGACCAGCTTCATCCATGGCTGATGAACAGCTACACACACCTGAAACTTCTGTTTTCCATACTAAAGATCTAGATCAAAGGTGAGCCCTCTAATTCTGGATTGTTACTCATTCCAGATATAGTCAAGTGGACAACAAGAAACAGCTACTACAAACCATAATCCCTAACCCTAACTAACCCTGACCCCTAACCCTAACCCTAATACCCTAACCCTGCCCCTAACCTAACCCTGACCCTAACCCTAACCCTGTATTAGTCAGGGCTCTCTAGAGTCACAGAACTTATAGGTAGTCTCTATATAGTATGGGAAATTGTTAATGACTTACAGTCTATAGCCAAATTCCCCAACAATGGCCATCAGTAGCAGTGAATGAAAACTCGATGATATAGCAGTCGCTTTGTCCCACAAAGCTTGCAGGTGAAGAGGTTGGAATCTTCCCCCTTCCAATGTCCTTATGTAGATCTCTAGCAGCAGGTGTGGCCCAGTTTAGAAGTGTGCCTACCACCACACCTGAAACTTGTGTCTTCCAGACTCAAGATCTAGATCAAAGGTGAGCCCTCTAATTCTGGATTGTAATTCACTCCAGATATAGTCAAGTTGACAACCAGAAACAGCCACTACAAACCCTAACCCCTAAACCCTAACCCTGATACCCTAACCCCTATCCCTGACCCTGACCCTGACCCCTGATACCCTAACCCCTATCCTTGATCCTGACCCTAACCCTGGCTCCTGTGTCCTGATGACTCTCCAAGGGTCCTTCTCAATCCAATGAATTTGAACAGTAGTGGTCTTTCCGTGTTTGAAGGTGTGTCAGCACTCCTGGGATACCAGCTCTCTCCTGGCACTATTTGAGTATGGAGCCCTGTCCCAGCATCCGCTCCCCTGCCACAGTAAGGAACCTGAAGCCCACTCCTCAGTCCCTGTGTCCTGGGTATTCCAAGTGGGTCCCTCTGAGCAGACAAGGCTAGCCCACACTCCCATGAGTCTCGCTTTCTCCCAGCGCTATTTGGCTATGGAGCCCTGGTGGCCCAGGCAGAGGTCTCTCTGATGTCCTTGTTTTTAATAGCTGAATAATATTCTATTTTGTATATGATCCACGTTTTCTGTATCCATTCTTCAGTTGAGGGACATCTGGGTGGTTTTCAGTTTCTGGCTGTTAGGAATAAAACTGCTATAAACATAGCGGAGCACATACCTTTGTAGTATCTTGGAACATCTTTTAGGTTTATGTCAAATAAAGTGCTCTAAGGGTAACACTCCCTTCTGCTAAAGCTTTAATGGAAGGAGAAGGCAAGGTGATTCCTAGTCCCAGGGAAGAACTTTGAATAAAACCTCCTGCAACTGTGGTTCAAGCTTGGCAGGATCCATCAATGTAGAAGCCAAATTTGACAGGAGCATCAATATCGTGATGGTGATGGAAAGAATTAAAGTTGTGGACACTTCCTCTACAGTTTCAGTTCAGCACGACTCCAGCCACCTTTTGGTAGAGTGAGAGCCCCAGTAAAGATTCTGTGAGAGTTCATTGCATTGTTGTGTGGGATGGAAAAACCATGCCAGGATGCTTGGTGGGTAGAGGGGGTTCATACCGGGAAGACTTGGTAAACACATGAGACTTAAGCAAGTCCCTGGTCTCTGCCTGACTCCGGGTCTGGAACATGTGCCATGGTCCTTATATAGAGAAACATGAGGGCTGGAGAGATGGCTCAGCGGTTAAGAGCACTGACTGCCCTTCCAGAGGTCCTGAGTTCATTTCCCAGCAACCACATGGTGGCTCACAACCATCTGTAATGGGATCTGATGTCCTCCTCTGGTGTGTCTGGAGACAGCTACAGTGTACTCATACAAATAAATCTTTAAAAAAGATAGAAACGTGACCTATGGTCACATAGGCCTAGAACAGAGTTCTCCATGCTAAGGTACCTAGAGGTCCTGAGGGTTTAGCCAATAAGCTTCCCTACGCAGATACGTCTCTCTGCATTTAATTCCTCCCTGTATTTAATCTCTGGTCAGACCCTAAGAAACAGGGGTGTGTATGCACCTATTTTCTGCCATGAACAGTCAATAAACCGTTTAGAACATTGGGTTGTCTCTTTCATCTGTCACCCCATAGGGAACATGGGAAAGGTCTTAGCCCACAGAGCTGAAGCTAAATTTCCCATAAGAGGCCTCTCTGTGCTTCCAGTCTCCCCCCACCAAACTACGGACAATCACTTTTGAGCTAAACTAGAGCTTCCCTACGGGAAGGTGTAAGGCAGCCTGGTTTCTACAAGAGACGTTAGGCGTTTTGCCACGCTCCTGGGCCCCAGGATGCTGACACAAGGCCAAAGCTCTCCATAGGTCTGTGAACATTGGTCACATATGGGCAACGCCCAAGCCCCTCCACAGGTAGAGGTGTGGTCATGTGGCCTTAAGACACGCCCCCCCTTTTTGTAGATTTATTTTAATTATATGAGTACACTGTTGCTCTCTTCAGACACACCAAAAGAGGGCACTAGATCCCAGTACAGATGGTTGTGAGCCACCATGTGGTTGCTGGGAATTGAACTCAGGACCTATGGAAGAGCAGTCAGTGCTCTCAACTGCTGAGTCATCTCTCCAACCCCAAGACATCCCCATTTTAATGAGGAACCTAGAAGCTTAGCCAATAAACCCCCTTCCCCTTTCCAGCCACTCCTCCATGCAAAAGGCCCGCCCTGAGCTTGTGGGGTACGGACTCACTCACCACCCCTCTCCACCATAATAATAAATGCCCTAAAACCACAGGCTGTCACTCTTTATTGGGATCCACCATGGGGACGATGGAACAGGCCAGGCTCCTCCCCGCTTTCCTCCACCCCTTAGCCTAGGCTACATCCAGTTCTCAGGTCTTCTGCAGCATCCAGCAGTGTCTGGGATGTCCAACAGCCAGAGAACCTGACATATCTGGTTCACTGCAGTCCCCAGGACCCCCAGTCCGCACTTCCCCACCCCAAGGCAGTGTCCCACAGTTTCTCACAACCTGATACCCACCCGGGGATGCTGTGGGGTGAGCACAGTCAAACTTCCCGCATCCTGCTCCTCTCAGAGGCTTGAGTCCAGGGGCAGAGTTGGAACTCACCTCCACTTTAACCCAAAGCTTCCCTTCCCTTGGCCCCAGGCTAGATGCCAGTCTTCAGCTGGAGGGCCCAACTCCATTGTTGGCTCTCCCTCCACTCCCAAGGCTCCTGGATGACCAAGAGTCTCTCCAGTATGCGTTGTTTTGTTTGTTTAGCTTTGGTTTTTTTGTTTTGTTTTTCGAGACAGGGTTTCTCTGTGTAGCCCTGGCTGTCCTGAAACTCACTCTGTAGATCAGGCTGGCCTTGAACCAGTATGTGTTATTTTATGTCTTCGGAGGTGACAGGGTCTTGCAAAGGGCTTACCGCATTGATTACAATCATAAGGTTTCTCTCCCGTATGTATTATTTTATGATATTTGAGATAACTGTGACTTGCAAAGGCGTAACCACATTGATTACATTCATAAGGTTTCTCTCCAGTGTGTGTTCTTTTATGTCTTTGAAGGTGACTGCTAGTTGCAAAGGCCTTACCACATTGATAACATTCATAAGGTTTCTCTCCAGTATGTATTATTTTATGATATTTGAGATCACTGTGACTTGCAAAGGCTTTACCACATTGATTACATTCATAAGGTTTCTCTCCAGTGTGTGTTCTTTTATGTCTTTGGAGGTGACTGGGTCTTGCAAAGGCCTTACCGCATTCATTACATTCATAAGGTTTCTCTCCAGTGTGTGTTCTTTTATGTCTTCGGAGAGTACTGGGTGTTGCAAAGGCCTTATCACATTGATTACATTCATAAGGTTTCTCTCCGGTGTGTGTTCTTTTATGTCTTCGGAGGTGACCTCGACTTGCAAAGGCCTTACCACATTGATTACATTCGTAAGGTTTCTCTCCACTGTGTGTTCTCTTGTGATATTGGAGAGCTCTCGCTTCTGAATAGGCTTTACTGCATTGATCACATTCATAAGGTTTCTCTCCAGTATGTGTTATTTTATGATGTTTGAGATCACTGTACCTTGCAAAGGCTTTACCACATTGATTACATTCATAAGGTTTCTCTCCAGTGTGTGTTCTTTTATGTATTTGGAGGTGACAGTGTCTTGCAAAGCCCTTACCGCATTGAATACATTCATAAGGTTTCTCTCCGGTATGTATTATTTTATGATATTTGAGATCACTGTGCCTTGCAAAGGCTTTACCACATTGATTACATTCATAAGGTTTCTCTCCAGTGTGTGTTCTTTTATGTATTTGGAGAGCACTGGGTATTGCAAAGACCATACCACATTCATTACATTCATAAAGTTTCTCTCCAGTGTGTGTTCTTTCATGTATTTGGAGGTGACTGCGTCTGGCAAAGGCCTTCCTGCATTTATTACATTCATAAGGTTTCTCTCCAGTGTGTGTTATTTTATGTCTTCGGAGAGTACTGGGTCTTGCAAATGCTCTTCCACATTGATTACATTCATAGGATATCTCTCCTCTATGACTTCTTACATGCCTGCAATGATAATTGGCATATATGAAAGCATTCCCACATTCATTACCCTGATCAATCAATCATTTTATCAATATGAATTAATTTTATAGTTTGGTCTAATAGTAAGGAAGATTCAGATATTAAGGTGGTTTATTTTTTTGGTTTTTTTCGAGACAGGGTTTCTCTGTGTAGCCCTGGCTGCCCTGGAACTCACTCTGTAGACCAGGCTGGCCTCAAACTCAGAAATCCACCTGCCTCTGCCTCCCAAGTACTGGGATTAAAGGCATGTGCCACCACTGCCCGGCAGATATTACGCTTTTATCATTTTGCATGATCATGCTGTTCTCCCTCACTATGAGTTGTTTTGCCTCTTTGAAGATACCTGTGATAGTAAGAACATTTACTACATGGCTCAAATTTATAACATACTTTTTCTATCTGAGATTTCTATATGATATATTTCCCATAAGTGAAGAAAAAAGGAACAACTCAGAGCTTTAAAATACTGGTTGCATTCATAATTTTTCCTGTAGTGTGAAGCATTACATTAGCATTGTGAATCAGGACAAACAGAGGAATTACCAAATTTTTAGTACCCACAAGAATTTTCTGCAGTGTGACTTTGGAGATGTTCCCATTAAAGTCAAAAAACCAATTAATTGCAAACTTTTATCATATTCAGGAAGTCTACCAAAGGCAGACTACTACATATCTTCTCATTGTTCTGGAATAGAAAGAGGTATGCTGCTCCTTTCAATAACCCTAGTCTCACATGGTTTTATCCATTTTACACTGGATATACCCATTAAAAGAAAAATAACAAATGATAGGTTTCCACATTCCATTCACACCGTTTGACTTTTTGTTCTTTGTAGACACGCATTAAGGTTTCTCCATGACAACATTCTTGATGCTCATGAACTGACACTTCAATAAACTTAGCAATGCCACTACAAGATTATGAGTATCACGAATTTTACCATGGACTATTTGCTTATTTGAAGAATTTAGATATATATTTATTACTATCCTATGTGCAAAATCTAAATATTATGAGACTATACAGATTGATAGATTCACAGCATAGCTGTAGTGAGCTACAAATCAAATAAATGTATCTCTTAGGGAATTGTTTCCTTGTCTCCTTTCTTAGAGGAACGCCTTGCAAACACAAATCAGATAACTGACATTGAGGCACATGGTTTTGTGAGAATATTATAATCCTAGCACTACTTAAAACGCTGATATTTTACACTCTTGCTTTCCTTTAGAACTTCCAGAGCATATTAAAATTTCCTCAGAGGCATATTTGTATCAGCTCGCACATGAAAATTACCTTTCATGTGTTCTGGAACTTTGACAATGTTCTTCAATCTGAAGGTCTTCACAACTGTAGCCTAAATTACAATAACAGAAAATGAATGATATGGTATTAGAAATTAGGAGTAATTGAAGTTACTGTGAATTTTCACAGCACCGAGGCTGATTTATTCAGCTCAATATTCCTTGTTTTCAACTGAAATAACAGATGATTATCAATAACCAAAAACATTTGTTCCCTTATTTTGAAAAGGAAAAGTAAATTCACAGTCTTACCTATAGCAGTGAGGTTCCAGTAGATCTCCAACATCACCTCTTTGTAGAGAGTCTTCTGAGAAGGATCCAGCAAATTCCATTCTTCCCCAGTGAAGTTTACATTCACATCATCAAAAGTCACTGCGTCCTGAAACATCACATACACGTGTACAACATATAGCATAATACTGACATCACTGTCAAATAAATGCATGCTTCCTTAAAAATATATTCCTATAATTCTGCTGCTTCCTCCACTTATTTTCTGACACAGGAGTTATAATCCAATCATGATGTCATTTTAGAAGGATATTAAATTATAAGGTTCACCTGTGTTGCTTTTGAACCTTTTGAATAGGATATAGCTTTTCAAGGGAAATGATAATTGAAAGGGAGATGCGGAGTGAAATAGATCAACAGTACTGAGCACATATCCAAGAAATTGTATGAACAATTACTAACTACAAAAATGATGGGCAAGCTGGGCATATTTGCTCATGCCTTTCTTCCCAGAGGCACAGGTAGGTGTATGTCATGGAGCTGGATGCCAGCCTGGCCTTTGTAATTCATTCCAGGAGAGCAAAAGTTACATATTAACACACCCAGTCCCTTGCAAAAATCAACCAAGGAAACAAAAGTGATACAGGGAACTCCCAGTTCTTTACTGAAGTTCCCACAAAGAAATATACATTCACTGTAGTTCTGTATTCATCTTGCAGAAACATGAAGTGCACCTGTTTAAACTGCAACATTAATAACAGTTTACTGAAAGGGAATGCATGTTTAAACAGTTACAAATAGATGAAAATACTAGTAATATAAACGTTGATCATAAATAAGCAGCACAGGGCAGGAGAGAGAGAGATAGCTCAGCAGTGGAAACGTCTTGGGGTCTTCCACATAATGGTGGTCAATTTCCTGTATTTATATGGGGATGAACAACTACCCATTACTTCAAGATCAGGAGTTCTGAGGCCATCTTCTGACAACAGTAAATATGAGGCACACATGTTATTCATATTCATGCACACAGGCAAAATACTTCAATTATTTAAAATTTTCAGAACAAATACATGAGTTAGGCAGAACATCATACATCTGCAATCCAATGATTCTGAAGACTCAGGTAGTATTGATGTCATGAGCATATGTCATCTTGACAAATAGAACATAACCTATGTATTTGGCCAACTTTCACAATTAAAGATGTGTATGAAGAGCTGCCCAGAAGCATGTGTTTATTGTATAAATCCATGTCAGGTACCTTATGTGGTTTCTATACCTACTATCAGAACAGGAAGGGCTTCACAGAGAAATTTTGTCTTGAAAAACAAAATCCAAAATAGTGAAGAAAAAAAAAAAAAAAAGCTAGGCAGTCGTGTAGCAAGCCTGTAATCCCAGCACTTGGGAGGCAGAGACAGGCAGATTTCTGAGTTCAAGGCCAGCCTGGTCTACAGAGTGAGTTCCAGAACAGCCAGGGCTACATAGAGAAACTCTGTCATGAAAAACCAAAACCGAAACAAAACAAAACAAAACATAATAGTAAAATTAAAAATGTAAAACCACCAGGCTTGCAAAATGGCTTAGCATTCAATAGCAAATGGGTCTACCGTATCTTATGTGTTTTAGGGACAAAGTCCAAATGGTGAATATATGGGAGCATGAGAAGACAGCTGAAGGAACAGTTTCAACCACAACACAGTAGACACAAGGAACAAAACATTGTCCTGTATAAAAGAAATACTGGGGCAAAGCTGGAGCAGAGAATGAGGGAATGGCCAATGAAAACTTGCCCAACTAGAAAACCATCCTACAGACAAGCACCAATCCATGACATTATTAAGGATACTCTATTATGCTCACACATAGGAGCCTTGCTTAATTGTTCATTGAGAAGCTCCACCCAGAAGCTGACTGAAACAGATGCAGAGAACCGCAGTCAAACATTGGATGGGCCTTGGGGATTCTTATGGAAGAGTTGGGGGAAGGACTGAAAGCCCTGAAGAGGATAGGAACTGTACAGGAAGGTCAAGAGACTCAACTAATATGGACCCCTGGGGACACACAGAGGCTGAGCCACTAACTAAATAGCACACGCAGGCTGGATTAAGGCCTCTGGCACATATGTAGCAGATATACAGCTCAGTCATGAGGGACCTCCAACAACTGTAGCAGGGGCTGTCCCTAAAGCTGCTGCCTATCTTTGGAATCTGTTCTCTTAATGGGCTGTCATGCCTGGCCTCAGTGGGAGAGGATGCACTTAACCCAGCAGAGACTTGATTCCCCCATGGTGTGGGGATACCCAGACAGCCCATGCACTCTCAAAGGATAAACAGAGGAGATTGGGGGGCAGGGACTCTTTGAGGGGAGGGGATCTAGAGTGTGGACAGTGATCAGAGTGATAATGAATAAATAAATTATTGGAGAAACAAAATAAAAAGAGACAAAAAAAAAAAAAAAGAAATTTTTTGTGTCTATCATCTCCCAAAAAACGTATCTGGAAAGACTCCTCCTCCATGGGCTTTCACAAGCTCCACAGAGAAAGCCAGGTAAGATAGACAAGTGTTCAAAGACACCCTCCTATCTAGAAGCTTTTTGTTTCACTCAACTCTATTGTGACCCTGGTCACTATAGGCTCATGTTCATCCTGTGATCAAAATGCATTCAGTGGAACATCAGCGATCCTACAAGTCTGTAAGAGCTCCTGCACTCTTCAAATGTCCAAAGTCTCTTCTGACACACAAGGCAATAAATATTGTGAGAGTCACAGCTTGTAAAATTGAAAAGCAAGTTGTATCTTTCCAAAATGTCATGGCGCCAGGCAGTGCTGGTGCACGCCTTTAATCCCAGCACACGGGAGGCAGAGGCAGGTGGATTTCTGAGTTTGAGGCCAACCTGGTCTACAGAGTGAGTTCCAGGACAGCCAGGGCTACACAGAGAAACCTTGTCTCGAAAACCCAAAACCAAAACAAACCAAAACAAAAACCAAAAAAAAAAAAACCAAAATGCCATGGCACAAAATAATCCCTCCCATTTCAATAGACAGGAATGAGAACATAGGGAAAGAAGTTTGGACCAAGGCAAGAAACACAGCTGGGCAAACCCCAAATCCTATAGCGTTGTCTCCAACACATTGGACTTCACTTTCTAAAGGTGCATACTGCACCATTCCTGTAACTTTCCTTGCGTCTTTCTGGGTGGGGACTTCCTCTCCCCTTAGGCAGATTTTTTAAGGCCTTAGGTATCTCAGCAGCTCACGGTTGTAAAATGCAAATGATGCTTCATCCTCAGAACTTCCGTGCAGGGAACTCACAGGGAGTCATCACGAGGCCCAAAAATGGCTGGGGTCCCGCTAAACGGAAACCACAGAGAAAGAACCTGCGACCTTATGAATTTCATCTTCCCGCTTCCAGAAGCAGCACAATTTGTATGATCCTGTCGAGTTAATGGACTCTGCCTCAGCTGGACCACAGTCGCAGCAGGTTTTATTTAAAGTTCCTTCCTGGGACTAGGAAACACTTTGCCTACTCCGTCCATTAATATAAGGCTTAGCAGGAGGAAGTGTTGCATTTGGGGTCCCTTTTTAGGTGAATACCTGCAAGGGCATGGGCTCCGCTAAGCTCATAGCCTTTTATTTATAACTAGAAACTAGAAAGAATCCTGATTTCCCTCATCCAAAATACTGATACAGAATATGTCGTTCGTTTACAAAATGGAGTATTATTCAGCCGTTAAAAACAGGGCCATCATGAATTTTGCAGGCACAGTAGCCGGGTTCCAAGTTCACTTTACTCATCTCCCTCCACAAATACTCAAGAAAAATCCAAGAACCAAGTCACACAGACACAAATTTTACAGACAAGCCACCGACGTAAAGAACAACAATGACACATCCTAACAGCCATCCTTTCAACCATTCCGTTGGGAGTCCTGAGTGTCTTGGGGTTCCAGTCAATTCACCAAGATGTTATGCCCAAGTCACAGGGACCCCAAAGAACAACAAGGAACCTATTGCATTGGAAACACACAAAGGTATTTTTTTTTATTTTATTTTTGGAGACAGGGTTTCTCTGTGTAGCCCTGGCTGTCCTGGAACTCACTCTGTAGACCAGGCTGGCCTCGAACTCAGAAATCCGCCTGCCTCTGCCTCTGAGTGGTGGGATTAAAGTCGTGCACCATCACTGCCCTGCTCACAAAGGTCTTTATTACAGGCTTAGTAACAAGACTCTCACCAGTCAACCACGCATCAGATCCAAACTGAAAGACCAAGTCTAGGGGTGCTAGGTAGTTACTTTGGTTACAGCAAAACTGAGGAACTTCCATACAGGTCAGAAACTTAATATTTTAAAAATCTGAATGTCTGGCATAATCTGTAGGAAACAAACAAGGGGTCAAAACCATCTGACAACCACAATAGCCTAACTTTCTTTTCTGTAAGGTATATTAGTTACATATATGTTGCTTAACCCTGGTGTTATACCTTGGCTGGCTGTTGATAAGGTGGTTTGTCATAGGATGTTTGGATTTCGTGCACTCTCAAAGAAGGAAATGGCTTTATAAACTCATCTTTTGTCTGAGCCCCTTACTATTGGCAGATACCCTGGTTCAACCACAAGCCATGCCCGCCAGTAGAAAAGGTGCTGTGTCCCTAGACCTACCTCACTATCCGTTACTGCAGAGCCTAATATCAGTTGCCCTTACCACTGGAACAGAATACCAGCGGAAGTTTCATCTCCCCTTGTGCATGCCATAGACAATCCCCACCTGCCCTTCCTCACAGGCCTCATCCCTGGGTCACAGCCCCGACCTGGGCAGACACGCCCTGTTCAACCACATGCTTTATGTGCCAGGAGACAATGTGAGTTTTCCATAGACCTACCAGACTATTTGTTTTCCAAGATGCAATATTCACTCAGCCAACACTGTGTGCAAATCCAGTCATCAAACATCAACCCGGGAACAAAATCCCCACCCAATCAGGATAAACCTAGACACCAGGGCCTAGACCAATAATCACCTCAAAACCAGAGGCCTAGATACCAGCAGTGGAGCACGATGGACAACAGGCAGGAAAATAAGTCACCCACAGAGCTACGGATCGTGTCACAGTAGGTCCTGAGAAATTAAAAGGTGCAATAGAACGGGTGCAAAAGATGTTGTTACGGAAAAGAGAGGAGTTAGAACCTGGCGAAGGGAGAGAGGTAGACAAGAGGACCTTCAGACAGGGATACAGACAGGAATCAGAGAGAGAGAGCCATGAGCGTAGAGAAAGAGAATCGAGAGGAGGCATGTGCAGAGAAGAGAGACAGGGAACAAAAATAGAGAACTGCTGTAGCTGCTGGTCCATGTACATAAAACACACCTGACATCAGCAGCAGGCGATGGAGGTGGGCGATGACTTAAGCAGGTGCTAAGTCCCTAAGAGCAGACCATTGAAATTGCCTGTGCACTAACAACTACAGAGGCAAGGTTCAGCCACAGAACAGGAAAGGAAGAGAGAATCTCAGGCATTAAAGACGAATAGAAAAAGTTGATAAATTGGTCAAAAATAATGTGGATTCTGAAAGTTTCCTAGTACTAAACAACCAGGAACTCTGCAAAATATGAGATGGCAAAAACTACAAATGTTTGGAAAAGAAAAAGAATATCAGCTAGAAAATATTTTTAATGAAATCATAAATGAAAAATTTCCCAAAGAAGATGCCTATTAATGTATAAGAAGCATCCAAAATACAAAATATATTCTACAAAAAAGTCCCTTTGCCGTGTAATAATTAAAACACTAAACATATAAAGCTAAGAAATATGAAAAACTACAACAGGAATAACAACAAAAACAAAACAAATACAAGTAACATATAAAAGTAGACCTACTATGTTCAACCCGCCACCCCAGCTCGCACTGCTCAGCCACCAGCCCCTATCCTGGGGCGGGGTATCCTGTGCTCACCATGTCTCGATTGCAGAACACAAAGAACCACGCACGTCTGTCTGCACAGCCACAGTGAACTTGCAGAAAGGCACCTGGAAGATCCCGCCTCTTTGTTTGAATGGCAGGTCCGCCTGGAGGCCTTGATTGGCCAGTGCGTCTTACCCCTCCTCAAGGTTAAAGTGTGCTTCCGGTCCAGGGCCAGACTTTTTCCAGACCTCAGGGATGGGTTGCCCTCTGTTAGCTTCTGTGCCTATCCTGCAAGAAGAATCTCACCCCACCCAGCCCTCGGGGAAACCCACCAATCCAGTCTCTCAGGCCCCGCCCACCGACCCAGGAAATGACAAAATGTACACGGGCGACTAAGATCACGGATTTATTTCTCGTGGCCACGCCCACGCCGCACCCCTCACTCCCAGCCCCGCCCCCAGGAAGAAAAACCTAACGAGTCCGTTCCGGAAACCAAGATGGCCGCTCAGACGTTTGAGCTCACCGTCCGAGGGCGGGACTTCCTGTCTCCCGGAAGCCACCCAGGGACGCCCGTCGTGGGTGTGGCCTCCGCATCCGCCAAGGCCGTTACCTGTCCCACGAAGGGCGGTGCCAGGGCGAGCGCGAGCGTTCCCGGTCCTCGCGGTGACGCCGTCTACGCTTACTGTCCCGCCCTCCACGCTCCCCGTCCTCCTCGCGCTGTCGCCGCCCCCTGCACTCCCTTCCCTCTGTGAGCAATGATCGTGCACTGAGCAGGACCTGGCTTTAGACTTAGACCAGGCCTGATCTTTCCTCACAGCACTGGCCTTCCCGAAATCCCGCATGATGATGATATCTAATATGATGATAATCTGATATTAATAATATTGTATTATTAATGATATTATTAATTATGATATTATTAATCCGATGTTAATGATATTATAATATTATTAATATATAATTAATGTTATTATTAATAATAATATTAATAATGTCCATTACTGAAGGTGCAGTGGAGGGATCAATCTGATCCAGGAATGGGAGGGTGCCAAGGGATTTTTTTGTTTTGTTTTGTTTTGTTTTTGTTATTTTGTTTGTTTGTTTTTTGTTGTTGGTTTGGTTTGGTTTTTCGAGACAGGGTTTCTCTGTGTAGCCCTGGCTGTCCTGGAACTCACTCTGTAGACCAGGCTGGCCTCGAACTCAGAAATCCACCTGCCTCTGCCTCCCAAGTGCTGGGATTAAAGGTGTGCGCCACCACTGCCCTGGCTAAAGAAGGATTTTGAGAAACAAGAGTTTTGTTTTGTGCCTAAATGCTGGGCTCAGTGAAATTCACCAGATGATAGGTATCAAACAACCCAGGGAGAAAAGCCAGAACATGAGGGAAACACTGTTGAGCACATCTTCATCAGTGGCAAAGTGGAGGAAAACCACAGTTGGATTAGTATAGGTTCTCTAGATAAAAATATCTCAAATCAGAAAGAATGAATCTCTCTATGTATATAGAAAAGGCATTTAAAAGGCTGTCAGTCAAGGGAAATTAGAAAATCAAGGACTGGTTGATTTCTAATTGCAGGATATTACAACTGATATTCAGTGTACACCAGAATTTTGGAGAAATAAATACTTACTAATGCCAGTTTTAAAAAAGAAATCACCTTCGTTTTGTAAAAAAGTAGGGCAAGCAGAAAAAAATGAAAGTATTATCCTGTGCAATGTCCTTTATATATGTAGGTTGCCGAAAGAATCAAAGTTGGATCTGAACATTTCAGAAGATCCAGATTAGCAGGGCAGTGGTGGTGCATGCCTTTAATCCCAGCACTTGGGAGGCAGACGCAGAATTTCTGAGTTTGAGGCCAGCCTGGTCTACAGAATGAGTTCAAGGACAGCCAGGGCTATACAGAGAAACCCTGTCTCGAAAAACCAAAAATAAAAAAATTAAAAAAAAAAAAAAAAAAGACCTTGCAACGTAGGCACCGTTCTAATTTATATTAACTATCGCACTGTGATGGGTTGTAAATGGTGCAGATCTGGAGAAACGCAGCCATTTTATTAGTCTACATTAATCTTACATCACTGTGTTTCATGGTGATTTTGTTCATATGGACAACGTGCACTGTGTCAGTCAGGGCTCCCTAGAGTCACAGAACCTATGGGAAGTCTCTTCATAGTAAGGGAATTTGTTGACGATTTACCGTCTGAAGGCAAATTCTCCAACAATGCTCAGCTGTGAATGAAAACCCGAGGATCTAACCAATGCTCAACCCCACCAGGCGAGTTGTTTCCATTTCTCTTCTGTAGATGCAGCTTCCTGCAGATGTGCTGGCGTTTGCTAAACTGGGTCCCGAGGTGATGCAGCCACCTCTTCTCTGACTTCCCAGGAGGCTGCAGTGCAGTAAAAGACCACGTAATTCCAAAATTCCAGGTCTTCCTTGATCGGGAGGGCTTGTTGTGTTCAATTATTTCTAATACTTGTAGTTGTCCTGGTGTTTACAGTGTACACTTTTAAGGATTCAGAGTCTACCTTCAAGTTATATGCACTGTGAAGGCCTTAGCATAATAAATTCTCAATTTTCCTTCCTGACCTGTGGTGTTGTTCTTAGCATTAGCTCATATTTTACTTCTGTATTTTCTGTAAACATGTAAACTATTGAGACTATTTTTACCACTGCTAATTTTCTTTTAGAGAAAGTTAAAATAAACAATTATTTTAACTTTATTTGATTTTTAGTTTTTTGGGGTTTTTTGTTTGTTTGTTTTTCATTTTGTTTTGTTTTGTTTTGCACAGTATAGTTCTAAGTTTCTCTCTGGGGTTATAGTCTCTCCCGTCTGAAAAGTATTTTTTCGTGATGTAGATTTTTTCGTGAAGTAGATTGAATTGAGTATGCACATGGTGTGTACTCAACATTTGTTTGCCTGCCCAAGTCTTTATTTTCCTTACTTTACTTTGTTCGTACAATTATAGATTAGTAGTTTCTGTCTTCCTGTAGGCAGGTTAAAGATCCTTCAAGCTACTACAAGTTCTGATCTGACAATGGCTATAATTCTTGTTTTCATTTTCTGCATTAATGTCGCTATTACTTCTCTGGTTGCGTTCAAAATCTTTTCTTCTCAGGAATTCAAGTATGGCACCCCTATGTGCACAGGTTTTTGGCAGGCTTGTTGTTTGGGTTACAGATGTCGCTGGCTGGATTTCTGATGTATAGGGCTTTATATTTTTAATTTCCAGATCTATTTATATTTTTAATATTTTATGAATTTTTAAGTTATGTAGCTGATATCAATCTTAATTTTTAAAATTTATCAGCATTTGCTTCTTCAAATATTTCCTTTTTTTAATATTAAAGGAAGATTTGTTGGGAAGATGCTTTCTAGTGGGCAAGTTCATTGGCCCCAGGACCAAGGCGAGGAAAGTTGCCGTGGGGAAAGGGGGTGGGATATGGGGAGAGAGAGAGAGAGAGAGAGAGAGAGAGAGAGAGAGAGAGAGAGAGGTGTGCACTGAGAAAGGAGAGGAGAAAAAGATCTCTTTTTTTCAAATAAACCTTTCTTCTGTTCCTTTATAGTCCTACTGTGAATTGTGTTATTTTAAAACATCTTCTTCTAACCCAAGGAGCTTACTGTGTGTTTTCAGCACCTATAAGGTGGTAACAAGACACCCCAGCTCAGTTCCTAATGTCTTTTTATTTGTGGCTTTTCCTGTCATGTATGATTTTTAAATTTTTTTATTTTTTGTTTTTTTGCGACAGGGTTTCTCTGTGTAGCCCTGGCTGTCCTGGAACTCACTCTGTAGACCAGGCTGGCCTCGAACTCAGAAATCCGCCTGCCTCTGCCTCCCGAGTGCTGGGATTAAAGGCGTGTGCCACCACTGCCCAGCTTGATTTTTAAATTTTTGTATCACTTATATTCTACTCGAATATAAACGGAAAACACAATTTTTATAAATTAATTGGCCAATATCCCTCTCCATGTATATGATCTATTTGGGGAGGCCAAAGCAGGGACAGACGGACACGGGCTGCACCACTGTCCTGTGGATCTGTGAGGAAGAGTTCAGCTCTCAGACAGGAGACCCACGCCGCCTGTCATTCACCATCATCACCATGAACGCCTCCCGCTTGGTCCTATCTTCACAATATCCCAACATCCTCTGGTTTTACACACAGCCTTGTGCGTACAATAGCCGTTCCATGTGGACCGTGTCCCCTGTGCTTTGGTCACAGGACAAACCGTACATTACACATATTAAGCTGCCTTTAACTCCCCCCAAAATTAATTTTATTTGGCTTAGTCTAACACTAAACTACCAAAAAATATTATAAATCCCTTCTTGAAAGACTCCCAGGCTTAGGTCCAAGAACACTGAATTAGAAATGAAAAATTCATGAAGATTGGAAGTTAAGAAATCAGATTCTCACTATCAGTTTATTCTTCAGAAAATTTTTTGGTCAACATTTCCGTTCTGGTTTGTTTTATGTCAATTTAACAGAAACTGGAGTCGTCTCAGAGGAGAGAACCGCAATTTTAAAATGTTCTAGAATTTTGGGCTGCACGGGAGCCCGTAAGGGATTTTCTTCATCGGTCATTGATGTGGGAGTGACCAGACCATGGTGGAAAATTCCGAGGGCGAATTGAGGGAAGAGCACAGCCTGCAAAACCTTGGTTTTAAGCTTCCAGGCTTTGGTCTCAGGTTAGTAAATTAGAGAGACAGGGAGATGGCGCAGTGGTGAGATGATTTTCGTGCAATCGTAAGGACCTGAGTTCAAAGGCCCAGAACCCACCTGAAAACTGGGCATGGTGTGGATGTGATTGTGAACTCAGTACTGTGGAGTGTGAGGGAGACGGACACATGTTAGAGCTGGCTGGACCCCGGCCTCATAGAGTCAAGGTATATACATGTATGAGTGTGTGTGAGTGAGTGAGTGAGTGTGTGAGTGTGAGTGTGTATGAGTGTGAGTGTGTGAGTGTGTGAGTGCGTGCGTGCGTGCGTGAGAGTGTGTCAGTGTGTGTGAGTGTGAATGTGTGTGAGTGTGAGTGTGTGTATGAGTATGAGTGTATGTGAGTGTGTATATGAGTTTGTGTGCATTAGTGTGAGTGTGTGTGTGAGTGTAAGTGTGAGTGTGTGAGTGTGAGTGTGTGAGTGTGTATATGAGTTTATGTGTGTGTGTGTGTGTGATGTAGGGTGAACTTGGGTACAGAAGCAAATGATGAGGAAATCCACAGTCGTTCTGCACATTATGAGATAAAATCTGAAGCTCTGTGACTTTTACAAGAGCACGGAGCGCCAGGACAGCAGCCGGGAAGGCCCAATGTGCGTACAGTAGGGAGTTTTTCATTTCTGCCATGTCCGCAGACTGAGAGCTCCGGGAAAGCTTCACAGCCCCTGTGTGTGTGCAGCCAGCAGTGCGGAGAGACTCGTGCACACCCCTGAGCCGCACACCCAGGACAATGCCTTTCCAAACCTCGTGAGGTTTCTCATCACTCACGTTGAACCAAGCGGGAACATGGGAGGCTCCAACTTGAACACGAGCAGCCCAGGCACAATTTGGACATTTTCATGGGACAGAGCTTGAGTTGACTCAAACGCGAGTGCACAGCACCCTGAATTAAATCACCTCACCCCTGCTTAGCCTCAGAGTTCGTACGGCCTTCCACGTTAAAAATCCACTCACTATAAAATGCTTCCAAGCACAATTACTGAAAATATGACCACCGTCCTGCCGGTTACCATCGATTTCTATCTTCTATTTTTTGAAACAGAAATGGATTCCAAGAAGTTGGTGGAAATCCATTAAAATGAATTACTAACGCTGCCGTCTACTTTATGCAGAGAGAAGATGTTAAGAGCCCGACACAGTAATTCACAAGCAAGAAGAGGCATTGATATTTTTATTCAAAATAAACATTTATTCAAAATAAATAGTGCACCAAGGGATGCCTTCAGTGCCATTTGCCTTCTGTGTTATTTTGTAACACACCTCTCGGGGCTGCCTAAATGCCACGGCCCTGATGTAACTGCATTTATTGTCTAGATGGCCACTCTCCTGTTGTCAAAACCCCAGGTGTGCACTAAGACTCAGGTAAATGATGATTGGTTCTCACTAAACCTGACAATCCCATATCAAAAGCTGGACTAAGCTTGGCCAATTGAGCCTGGAAGGGATGGACGTCTGCAGCAGAGTGTTTAGGGATGGTTTTCTTCACTTGTGTGCATTAAAAAGTCCACGACAGGAAACGCCTTGTCTAAAGCCATCCCTGTCAAGCTTGGGTGTTACCATCTTGGTCCATACCACAAAACCCATCCAGAGCCAAGCACAGTAGGAAGACAAACTCCTGGTTCCTAATAAAATCAGGGATCGGGGGACACCTGGGCCTTGCCCTTCCTCAGGACTCCTAGGGGTTTTGACATGCTTTATCCTTTATAGTCATTTAATCGGGGTTATTCTCCTGTAGTATCATTTCACCTGAAAACAGAACTCCTTACCTATGACCTTAGGTGTCTTTGGTAATCAAGTGAACAATTGTATTGATGGTAGGCAAACTATGCTACCTCAACTGTTAATCCTGAGATTGTCCAGAAAAACCAGCTCCAGCATTTTGAGTCAAACTTAAAGCAGCTTTTAATTTAAAATTAAATATGAAATATTGACCAAGGGATAGACTTCGCTCCGGACCATTTGCTGGAATTTCCCAGCTGAGAATGGGCTCAGGCCATGCTCTGCAGGGTTTTCTAAGGATGGCCTATGGGACACTTATGTCCCCACGGGACTTTGTTATCCAAGAACACAACCTTGGTCTATTGCCTTCATAATCTCTTCACCTCTGTCCTCTGTTCCTCTGGTAAGTAGAGCAATGTCATTTATATATGACAAGTGTTGCATTTTAAGTAATTGGTATAGACAAAATTCCTACTAGAATGTTCCATTACTAGTTTGAGTCCATTCTCAAAGGATTTAAATAAAATACCATATATTATTACCATATATTAATACCATATAGTATTAAGCTGTTATCATATTAAACTGATGAGATGATTTCTATTTGAATAGACAGACATTTTTTATTTGGAAAACACTGGATTTTCCCATAGATTTAGGATTCTATACGAATAGGCTAATTCAATAATACATAGGTGAACCCTTCTGTTTAGGAAAAAAAAATAAAACCAGGCTGATTTATTGAGGCAGCCTATTCTGGTAAGTTCAACTTCTCATTCCTACAAGGCTCTGTGACCTGAGTTGAGATCTTAGTTCTCCCAACCATAACACTTGGTGACTTTCCAGATCTAGCAAAAATGTTTTTTTCTTTTTATCATTTTATTTTTTATAATAAAATTTAATTGTTAGAAAATTTTAGAGAAATGTTCCATATAACAGTACAAACCAAGACAGTACTTCTAATGAACAGTTTACCAACAAGTACCAAAGTATAAATTGTGCATAAAATTTTATCTAGTAAACTTATTTCTAGGAATTTATGTTGATAAAAATATGAATGTACTGTGGGATATATATTATATATGTATTATATACAATGGTGAATTACAAGAAACATGTCAAAATTAAATACAGTGTTAATAAATTATGGAATTATTTGTAGACATTTCTATAATAATTAAAATGCTATTTTTAGGCTAAAACTTTAGAAGCCAAAATTATCATCATCTTATAATTTCACATCATAAATATGATTTAAAAAATTAACTCACTTTGAAAGAACATTATGCAATTGGATATTATTTCTGACAGATCAACTCTTACCATTTCATAGGCCATTCATTTCTTTTTCTCCTTTGAAATGACAAAGGAAATTTGACTTCAGTCAAAATAGCACATGTAACCTAATCTCAAAAATCACAAGTTAGCAAAACGTTTTAAACATCTATTACTTACAAAGCAACAAGGGGGAATGGACGTGGGGAGCACTGCCCTTTAGAAAAAAATAACAATCCTTTGACAAAGTTGGAGGAAAGAACGTCTGGAATTGGAGACGTACAGTGTTGCTGAGATTTCCAACCCAAATAAGCTCATAAAAAAGATGCACAATCTATTTATTATAATTATAAGCTATATGCCTAGATTGTTCTGAGCCTGGGACTACCAGGATTTGTTCTGTTTATTCCTAAGAAAGGTCCTGAGAATGGAAGGAAATGTTAAAAATAAAGTAATTAATTAGATTAAAAATTTAGAAATAATTGGAGAGAGAAAGTTAAGTTTAGTCTATTAAATAAAAACAGAAAAGAGAATCTGAGGGAAAAGGTTGTCACACAGGAATGCGGCATGGCACGCCTACGTATCTAGAGCTTAGGAGGCTAAGGCAGAAGAGGGGAGAGTTTGAGACCAGCCTGAGCTACATACTGAGGCCTTGTCTCAAAAATAAAAAAGAACAGAGAAGAGAAGAAAGAGACAAGAGAGGGAATAAATCAGTTGGGGGGGGAAGGGGACTGCGTTCAAGGGGGGGTAGCTCTTTAAATAAATTATCTTAAATAAATGATCTTAAATAAATATTATACATTTTCTTTATGAGGCCTTGAGAGGCAGGAGGCGACCGGTGAGCTAGGCCAGGAAACATCCCAGATGGTCGAGAGGACCGAAGAAAACCTTTATGAAATGAGACAGCAGGGCCAGGTCTCAGGCCCCACACAGTAGGCCCCACACAGTAGGCCCCACACAGTAGGCAGAATCCTCTGTTGCCGAGGTCAGGCCTGAGCTACGGGTGGGGTGGGTGGTCACAAGCTGACGTCACCACCGTGGGCCTCCAATCACGTTTAACCACCAGTGCAGGCCCCGCCCTTCCAGTGCACGGGATCCAATAGACCCCGTGCAGATTGCATCCCTCTCGGTCTCTACGTCTCTGTGGGGTGGGCCGCCTAGGCCACCATAAGAACATAAAAGCTAAATAAAGATTGGGGATTTGAATGTAAAAAGGGCAATTTGGCTTGAGTTTGACCTCACACACTTCTTATTTTTATTTATTTATTTTTTTTTATTTTTTTTTGGTTTTTCGAGACAGGGTTTCTCTGTATAGCCCTGGCTGTCCTGGAACTCACTCTGTAGAACAGGCTGGCCTCGAACTCAGAAATCCCCCTGCCTCTGCCTCCCCAGTGCTGGGATTAAAGGCGTGCGCCACCACTGCCTGGCTCACACACTTCTTATAACAGGCCGGCTCTGCTGTATTTTACAAGTACCAGGAACTAGTGCTTATAAAATAAGGAATTTTATATATAAGATAAATATATTTTTATATAATTTTATTCAATATGATATATTCAATATAATTTTATGTATAAAAATATTATACGGAATATGTTTTGGAAAGCAAGGTTAATTCTTTAATGCTTCAGACTCATAAACATAATTCTGGGGAACACATAACTTGACTGTTCGATTCGTTCCTTCTTGGGGGATGTGTTCTTTGCGATAAAAAGGCATTCATCTCATGGTACTCTCTTAAATTTGTTTTTCTTTTTAAGTTCACATTGTATTATTTGATTAAACAATTGAAGACAGAATGCTCTTTTAATTTAAAGAAAACGAGTCAATGGAAGATAATAGCAGCAGAAACATAGTTACGAAGAAATAGCGTCTTCCACGTTAGCAGGCCAGTGACGAGGAGCCGGAAACAGGAAACTGGGGACCAGGGAAGGCCCCACTTCCGCAGGACCATGGGGCTGGGTCTTTGCTCCCATAAAGCTGCCATCCCCAAATCACCGCAGACCGCTTTGCAGGAGCTGCATGGCCCATGCGTATTTCTACTGCACCAACCAGACAGAGATTGTCATTATTAAAAAGTCTCGTACGTTCCCGACACGTGAACACCGGAAACACTGAGTCAGGAAGCCAGGTTAGGGGTCCGCTGAGGGATGCGTGCTGGATGCGCGAGGGGTGCACGAGGGATGCACTAGAGATGAACGAGGGGTGCACAAGGGATGCGTGAGGGATGCATGAGGGACGTGTGAAGGACGCGTGAGGGGTGCATGAGGGATGCATGAGAGATGCGTGAGGGGTGCGTGAGGGATGCATGAGGGATGCGTCAGGGATGTGTGAGGGATGCACGAGGGATGCATGAGGGACCTGGTAACCTGCCATAGGCCATGGCTCATAATCATGTCACCCTGAGGTCCCCGTTCCCACACACAGACTTCAGGAGGACACAAACATCCACTCTGCGGCACAGAGGATCTCGTATTACAGCGGCTCGATCTCAAAATGGAGAAAGAAACCTGAGTGTTGAGGTCTTTGGAGGCTTAGGGGCTAAGGGGTCCCGGGTCAAGACTTAGGCTGGGCCGATTGGTCCATGTTTATTCCTAAAAAATCCATTTCCAGAAAACGATGTGGGAACTGACAATGTGGCTCGGAGAGAAAAAAAGCACTCACCACATAAACCTAACGACCTGAGCGCAAGGCCCAGAGCTCATGCAAAGGGAAAAAAAAAAGAAACAAGTCCACAAAGTTGTCCTGATCTTCACGCATGAGCCATCATATGTATGCGCCACACATCCATCATACACCACACACACAATAAAAATTAATGATTTTTGTCAAAAGCTTTAAAACTAAAGGTTATATGAACACCATATTTTACTACATCGGATCTTATGCAAATTGCACCTCAGATAACGAACATTAGTGTAGCAATCTCTGTGCATTTATTTAGGGCAATGCACGTATTGGCCGGTGTGATTGTGAGGAGTGTAATCCCTGGTGTTCATGTGAGAGAGAGAAGCTCTCAGAAGAGGAATGGAGGAGTGACACACCAGCATCTGAGGAGTCTACAGAGGAGCCCGAGCACCACCTGCCTGCGGTCAGAGAGGAAGGGGCTCCAACACGAGAGGTGAGCAGCGGAGCCATTGGGCACCCAAGGGACAGGAAGTGAGGGCTGCAGAAGCTCAGACAGGAGAGGTGGGACCAAGGTGGACGTGGAAGGCCGTGTGAGCAATGTAGGTGTGTCCTGAAAGGCTGTATGAGATCTGTGCCGTGTCTAGGTTAGGAACAGGAAAGCCCTCAGCTGTGTGTGTATGTGCACGTGTGTGTGCTGTGTGTATGCACGTGTGCATGTGTGTGCGTGTGCACGTGTGTTTGATTTTGACAGACAAAGCTGTTTCACTCCTGAGAGCAGAGACTAATTTTAAGTACCCTTCAGCAATGCTCATGGTGTCTGCTCACCCCCACTCTCCACCTTTTCCAGTGAAAGCACTGTCATGGCGGATTTTGTCTGATTCCAGGAGGGGAAGCTTGAATGTGCATCAGCTTGTGCTGGGGACACTGCAGGGGTCACTTCCCTTAGCACATGTAGAAAGTGGGCCCAGAGGCTTGAGGGACTTAAAAACCTAAGGCCTCACTCCAAACTTGAGAGTCCAAGTTCCATCTCCAGGACCTTCGTGGTAGGAGAGAGACTCATGCACAGTATTAGTCTCCCCCCAAAACTTGGTTTTTCGCGACAGAGTTTCTCTGTGTAGCCCTGGCTGTCCTGGAACTCACTCTGTAGACCAGGCTGGCCTGGAACTCAGAGATCTGCCTGCCTCTGCCTCCCGAGTGCTGGGATTAAAGGCGTGCGCCACTGCTACTATCTGGCCCAATCCTGGCACATTTTCAAATGTGTACCCCACCCCCCACAATCATAAACCAAACCAAATCCAAACCCAAAAATGGTTGAAAAAAGTCCTGGCTGCATCTTGTTCATCACTTGAGCCATCTCACAACATTGATCAAACTTGCACGGGACAGACAATCCCAAAGGCCTGCTCCGTCCCCACGACAGAATCAGAAATTAGCCGATGGCTCCCAACACTGTGTCCGACTCCATAACATTGCAGAGATGAAGGGAAAGCCATTGATGTCATCCTGTTATTTCCAAGGATAACATAAAGCGGTGGCTCTCAGGCCCAGGCCAGGGAAGTTGTAGACCAAGTCGTCCTATCGCCCGAGGGCTGGGATTAAAGGTCTGTGCCTCCATAGCTGGCAACTTTGATGCTTTTACAAGGAATGAGCCTGGAATGTTCTCAGGCTTCATAAATGCTGTTTGCATTATGAGGCTAAAAAAAAAAAAAAAACAGGTGACATTTCTGGTTGCAGCATCTGGGGTAGGCGAGTCTTCCTGGCGCATGGCATGCCAATGCCAGGCTTGCTTTCCTGCATCTCACAGTGCACAGGGAGCACCCTCATGCAGGAGAAGGCAGCCCCCGTGATCAGGAACGAATGCAAGGAACCTTCCTCCTTTCCACCCCTTCTAAGACTCTGCTGTCGTCGGTGCTCTGCCATCACCTGGTGTGAACTGAGCGAATATCAAGAACTCAAGCCTCTGGGCCCACTTTGTACATCTGCTAAGGGAAGTGACCCCTGCAGTGTCCCCGATCTGTGTGTGCACGTGTGTGTACGTGTGTGTGTGCACGTGTGTGCACGTGTGTGTACGTGTGTGTGTGCACGTGTGTGCACGTGTGTGTACGTGTGTGTGTGCACGTGTGTGCATGTGTGCATGTGTACGTGTGTGCATGCGTGCGTTTGATTCTGACAACATGGCTGGCGAAGATAAGCAACCTAACTTGAGATTGACAGGAAAATGCAAAGGATGGGGGCTGGAGAGACGGCTCAGTAGTTAAGAGAGGACCCCAGATCCCGGCACCTGCACCGGAAACCCTCAGCCTCCTGCAACCCCAGTTCCAGGGAATCAAACGACACTCCCATCCCCTGCTCCAGACTTAGAAAACTGAAGTCCCAAACGCAAAGAATCGGCACCTCTCAGCCTCGCACCCTGGTTATATTCACCTAGATAAACGTGTCCTGTGCTCTATGGCTCGGCCATTTCAAAGAACGAATGTAAAAGCCAACATTCAAGGGGTTAGTGTGAGTGTGTGTCAGCTGTGCGAGAACTGCAGACATTGTAGAGTTTGTCCTTGGCCGTCTTGAGGGGGAGCCCTTGGGAGGATGGTTTTGGAGCTTTAGGCCAAGCAGCCTGAGCTTTTGGGCTCTCCTGCTGGACTCCACAGTGGGGGAAGCGGCTCGAACGTGGGAACCCTTGGCTGTCAGGCTTATTTTACACAGCTTTTTCTCGTGTTTTGGAGACAAAGCCTCATTCTTTAATATTTGTGTATACGGGCATCTTGCCTGCATGCACGTCTGTGCACCATGTGCGTACCCGGTGCTCTTGGATGCCAGAGGAGATCAGCAGATCCCCCCAGAACCAGAGCGATAGATAATTGTGAGCTGCTACTCAGAACCGGTGCTCAAACTCAGGTCCACGGGAAGAGCAGCCAGTGCCCTTAACCACTGAGCCATCTTTTCTAGCCGCTGAAGGTTATGTCTGCATCTGTCCTTGTAGACGGGATGAGCCGTAAGGCTGTGAGGGTGCAGGGAATCAAGCTGTCCGTAGAATATTCTGGGGATTATACGGATGGATCACTGCCACATTCTCGTTTAGATTTTTATGTCTCCTGCATCCCACACTAGCTTTGAACTTGAACACTAAGTAGCTGAGGCTGACCTTGATCTCAGCTGCAATTACAAGACCATGCTCCCACCCCTGGGTAATAATCAATCGCCGACCCAAGAATTCGTGGTGGCTGTGCACCCTGTGTCCGTGTGTGACGATCAGGGTGGCCAACAGTTTATGAAGGACATTTCCCTCGCCTTTGGAAGAATCCTGTGGCCGCTTCCCACCCCCATATCCTCCTCAGCACAGAACACGTCTACCCCTGGTGAAATCACAAACAATATTTATGTGAACGGAAGAAGGGAAGCCACGGTGCCTATGAGGAGACCAGAGGATAACCTGGGAACTCGGGTCTCCCTCTCCCCCGGGTAAGTCTTGGGGTTTAGCTCAGGCTGTCGGTCTTGATGACGAGGGCCTGCACTCACCGAGCTATCTTGCCTCTGTTTCCCAAATCAAGCTTTTCATTCTCATGAGATGTGGAGGGGCCGTCAGGCCGGTCACCTGACTTTAAGGATTTTTCTTCTTTTCAGAACAGGATCTCCACTATCCTGGAACTCACTCTGTAGACCGAGTCGTCCTATCAATCGCCCAAGGGCTGGGATTAAAGGTCTGTGCCTCCATCCCTGGCAACTTTGATGCTTTTACAAGGAATGAGCCTGGAATGTTTTCAGGCGTCAGAAATGCTGTTTGCATTATGAGGCTACCTCAAAAAAAAAGCCACCTGAGGCTCTTGGAGGATCGTGCTGGATACCAAAAGACATACGGATGTATAACAATTTCAAAGAGTAAGTGTATTATTTAACAAAATAGAAGGACCAGGGAGAGAACCTCCATTTATGAAGTCCTTGCCGTGAAAGTATGAGTGGCTGCTTTTACTGCACAATGAAAAGCCAGGCCTCCAGGCTGGAGAGACAAGAGTACTGGTGGCCCCATCTGCAGGACCTGGGCTCGATGTCCAGCACCTACATAGCAGCTTATGAGCACCTGTAATTCCAGTCCCAGAAGATGTGCCAGCCTCCGTGGGTTTTGTGTACAAGTCGTATATAAACACACAGTCGGGAAAACATTCACACACAGAAAGTAAAAATACATATCTAACATAGAAAAGCAAAACATAACCCGAGGTGGGCCAGGCATCGCTGCACACAGCTTTAATCCCTCAAGTAGATCTCTGTGAGTCTGAGGCCGGCAAACTCACCCAAACCAGAGCCTGCAGACAGGCCAGGCGGGCTGCGAACCAACATTCTGGTCTCTGCCTCCTTAGCGCTAGGCCTGCAGGTGTGTGCACCACCACATCTGGCTTTCACGTGGGTTCTAGGGACCAGAACCCAGGTCCTCGGGCTTGTGTGGGAGGAACCATTTCTCCACGACTCATCCTCACCACTGTCGGTGCCTTGTGGCTCATCATTGCCGTTGTCTCTTTTAAAGCAACATTCTGCCGTTTGGACTTTTTTGCCAGGACATTTTACCATTTATGTGAAGATTGCCAACCTCACTTGGCCAGAATCCCCACACCCCCATCCTCTCCTGCCTGTCTTCAAAGACGATCCGTCCCCTATGAGTCACGCCTGGCCTTTTCCACTTATATTTATGGGCTAAAAATTGCACTGTGGGTAAATCATGGCTGTCATCGGGAGGACTTATTCACCAGAGTCATTTCACCAGCAGCCTCGCCTGGGCTCCCAGCTCAATCTTCTTCAGCCAAATTCTTCATTTTTACTTTTGGAGACAGAGTCTTGTTATACGGGGCTGCCTGGCCCAGAACGTAGTAGGTATGCCTGGCCTCAAATTTGCAGCAATCTCCTGCCTCTGCTTCCGCAGAGCCAGGACTACAAGCAGGCAACACCTTGCTCAGCGCTTCAGTGAATCACACTCTTGGACTATAAGTGTACTTAGGCATGTGAGACAGCTCAGTGGGTAAAAATACTTGGTTGCCAAGCCTGACAGCATGAGTTTTATCCCCAGAATCGACACGATGGAAAGAGGAAACTCTGGCGAGTTGTTATGACTCCACATGTGCACATAAATAAATGTTAGTATTTTAAAATGTATGTGGACGTGTCTGCATGCGTCTATGTGTGCTACGCATTGACAGCGCCAACCGAGGTTATGAGCGGGTCCTAGAATCCCGAAATTGGGATGCAGGCTGTTGTGAGCCACTGGGTGTGTCCTGGGAACTGAACTCAGTTCCCCTGCAAGAGCAGCAAATGCTTTCAAGTATCTCGCCATTTTTCCAGCCCCATGTTGACGTATTCCATTTAATAACAGCGACTTGTCAGTGGCTATGTTCAATATTTACCACGCATGACAAACTTGTCTATTTTTGATTGAGATGGGGCCTGAGCCTTATGCTGTATTAGAACTCACTGTGTAGTCAAAGATGGCCCCAGATTTGTGGCCATCCCCTTGTCTCGAGCCTCACAAGGACTGAGGTTGTAGGTGTTGAATGACAACACTTAGGAAAACCATACACCCAAACATGGTTAAGATGGTTGAAGGCGAGAACGGTCTCCTGACCTCTATGTGAACCCTGTTGCAATAAAGGCCCTCACCCCAAATAAGAAAACAAACGTCATCTAAACAAGATTGTTTTTATTTTGTATGTGGTATCCACAAAATAAAAACGGGGAGCGGGGTGTGGGGAGGTAGCGGTCACACCGGTGCACTTGTTTGCAGGCTCGAGATTGACATCCGTACAATCAACAGAGACACCATTTTCATGTACCCTAAGCTCTGCTGGGCCCTCCTTCCCAGGTGCTGGAGGCTTTGACGCAGACTCTGTGACTCTAACCATAGGCCTTCACGTTGACTCACCAAGTTGTGTATCCACAAAGCCATCTCTGCAGCCCCAAGAGGTGGCCTTTTTAATCTGTTCTCATGGACGGCACACAGTGGGGATAATGTTAGCCTGGGAGATGGGGAGAAAATGCAGTGATTGAACGGAGGCATCTTTGGAAAAATAACTTGTCTGCCCATCGAGTCTCAGCTATGGAAGGGACCGAGGTTGTCCGAGACAGAGAGGATCGGACTCAGAAAACTCACTTTATAACCAACAGAAGCTGGGATTTCCAACCGGGTGGAACCTTGCGCATCGGCCTCAGGCAGAGGGGGGTGAGTGGGGGTCGAGTGACCCCACAGAACTGGATATATATTTTTTGGGGGGGATGTCAGAATCTATTTACACAGCCCTGCTTGTCCTAGAATTCACTGTGTAGAGACCACACTGGTCTCGAACTCAGAAATCCTCCTGCCTCTGCATCCTGAGAGCTGGGATTAGAGGCCTGCACCACCACGCCTGGCTGCTTGGGTTTGATAATTCAAAGATTCTCAAAGAGTTTGTGCATCTGAAACCCAGACGCCCCTGAATGTGAAATTTAGCATCACGACGATGCCCACAAGGAAAATGTCTCCCGTCTGACCTCGTGGGACAGCTCGCGGCCATCATGTGAAACCGCCTTTACATTCTCTGTTTAAGGCATGGGCAAAATATAAATCCACTTTACATTTAGATTTGGGCCTTAACTCCTAGGGGTGTGGCTCAGTGGTGGAGTATCTGCCTAGAACTCCCCAGTAAGGGGCTGGGGAGTGTGGCTCAGTGGTGGAGTACCTGCCTAGAATCCCCCAGTGAGGGTCTGGGGAGTGTGGCTCAGTGGTAAGATACCTGCCTAGA